>QLTV01003132.1:4436881-4450687 GCA_003457575.1 Thermophis baileyi | reverse complement strand
AGAGAGTCCAAAAATATTTCACGAGAAGAGTCCTCCACTCCTCCACTCGCAACAGAATACCTTATTCCACCAGACTTGAAATTTTGGGCTTAGACAACTTAGAACTAAGTCGCCTTAGAACCGATCTAAATGTAGTTCATAAAATTATCTGCCACAATGTCCTACCTGTCAATGACTACTTCAGCTTCAACCACAACAATACACGAGCACACAATAGATACAAACTTAATGTAAACCGCTCCAAACTCGACTGCAGAAAATACGACATCAGCAACAGAGTGATCAATACCTGGAATTCACTACCTGACTCTGTGGTTTCTTAGAACTTAGACTGTCTACTGTCGACCTCACCCCATTCCTAAGAGGTCTGTAAGGGGCGTGCATAAGCGCACCAGCGTGCCTACCGTCCCTGTCCTACTCTCCTATTGTCCTCATCTATCTGTATTCACTTTGATTATGTTTATGTTTATACCTATACCTGCTATCTTGTACATGTTTGACAAATAAATAAATAAATAAATAAAATAAAAACTATTGGGACATTAGCAGTGTAAGAGAAGGAGGCAAGCTGGACACATTGGATTTTCTCTTAAATTTGAGGATTGACTAAAAGCTATTGCATCAGGACTGTGAAGGCTGTGTACAGCAATTGCCCTGCACCCTAGCCCTACATGATGTCTGCCACTTCCATGCATAAAACAGTAGAGTTGATTGGATGACTACAATGCTAGATTATCAGTTCCAGAATGAAAGCTGTCTGGATTTGGTTCCATACAGCAACCATTTATTGCCAGTGAAGCATCGATTTTCTGCAGTCCACTCAAAGCAGAATTAAACTACTGCTTTAGCACAAGATTTATCATATTATATAGTTCTGTGTTTCATTTCAAAAGTAGAGATGGCTGCTTACATGTATTCCATGCATAGTTAAAAGGCATAGGAGATAAGATGGAGTTTGAATTAGATTCAGCAAATAGATGTTTTCTACTTATAACATTTGTCCTTAATTGCTTCCTGTGCAATGATGAGTATATTGCCCTTAATCAGTTATTGTTTTTCTTAATAAGTTTGTTTTCTTTATCTTTCTAAAACAACAATAACAAGAAATCCAGTATGGATTAATTATGGAACAAATTTGTTAATAATGCAAAAGCTTTCTAAAGAGGAAATAATTAGATGACATTGTAAATAGGAAGTTTCGATTAATGGCACAGTTATAGTGAAAAGTCTCAATAGAGTCTGCAGGTCTGTGTTGGATAAGTGGTCTGCAGTTATCTTTGGCACAGGAGTTGGGGGAGAAACTCTCCATATAATCAAACTGATAAACAAGAGCAGAATAACAAAGGCAATGGAATGCAGTATGTCCTTAAAAAGTGAATACATGAAAAGTGGTTGCAATTCTCAATTGTAAAACAGAACTCTGCTTGATGCATACTACTCTGTGTCCTTAGAATTTCCTTCTGGCCAGTCTTGAGCATGCCCCCCAGTTTGGCCTGTTCTACACTTAAGCTGATATACAGCTCTAAGGCGGAAAACCACCTGTAACTAGGCGGTAGTACAGTATCCTGTACTACTTTTCATGAAAGCTGAAAAGAAGAATGGAGATATTTATGGGGGAGTAAGCACTACTGAACTCAATCGAAATTGCTCCCAGTTTCAAGTAGCAGATTCAGAGCATGTGATATATTGGCAAATTGCACATTTTGCACAAAGTATTAGTGGCTAGTTGTCCAACTGAACAAAAACATACAGCTCAAGAATCAGCTGGTTACTTTGACACAATCTTGTGCAAAGGCACAAAGTTCCCAAATCTTAAAAATTAAAAATGTCTTATAACTTTTTTACAATATTTCAACTAAAACCTAATGAGTTCTCACCTGAAAACTTGTGGCAAACTAACCTAACCTAACCTAACCTAACCTAACCTAACCTAACCTAACCTAACCTTTCCTTTCCTTTCCTTTCTCCTGAAAATTACCTTGTTTTGTTTTTTAAAATAAAATGTTTAATGAGGAGGAAGCAAGAATATAATAAAACATAGAAGAACTATGTTTGGCACCTTTATCTTCACAGGCACTCCACTGATGTGTTTATTCTTGCTATTTTTAAATATTTAATATTTATATTTATATCCTGTCCAGGAGCTCAAGATTGCATCGTGCTTCTCTAGATGACAAATTTATGAGATTGAATTAAGAGGAATGCCTAACCCAGGTGTCATGATTAAACGTAGATTTGAACCCAATCTCCCCAATTCTAGTCCAGTACTTTAACAACTACACTGTGCTGGCTTTATAGACAATGTTTCTCAGGGAGTGGAATCTCAGAACTTGCATAGACATTAGAACTGACGTACAAGTATAATTTGATGAGCCTTTTATCTGACTTCATTAATACATATGAGTCCAATAGTATAGGAACAAGCCATTCAATTACATCTCAACAATGAGTGTAGTGCATTGTTTATATGTTTCTGACATATAAACAAGCCCTCTTGCATCCCATTTAACTTTCAGATATATGCTGATCAAGGAACAATTGCTTAGAAAAGGTCTAATGAAAGAACATTAGAATTTTATCATCTGGCATTAGCATTTAATCCTTGCTCTAAATACACTCTCTGCAATTATGCTATGTTGTTTCAGAGTCCCATCTCTCATACTATGCCTGCTACATTTTAGATTTTGTCTATACAAAACTGAACTTGTTATGCTGACAGGTGCAGCTTCTGTTTAATCTTTTGATCATAGAACAAAACATTCATCCTGATATCTTTTGATCTAAGCAGTTTGCATAAAATCCAAAGCTGTAGATTAATTTTTCCTTCCCTTCTTCACTCTCCACTTCTGGAGTTTAAATAGCGCAATATTCAAAGTTTGCAGATAAATGATTCTAAATTGTCTGTCTTTACTGAAGGTACAGTAACGGAAAATGCTCATTCTTATTCATCTCTTGAAATTTCTGTTTGAAAACTTCAAATAACAGACTTTCTTACTAATTGCTAATAAAGAATTTTACATACAGCATTTAAATGCAATATTGATTGCTGATTGAAGCCCCCCCCCGAACCATAGGTTCTACCAGGTTTGAAGGTTGGTTGAATAATTTGCAAAGAAATACTGACTTTGTGCCTACTCCTAAATTAAGTGAGAGGATGTAGCAGTATGGCACAGGAACTGCTTTGCCTGTTGAAAATACCAGCGTAATTTCCTGCATCTCCAAACAGAACTGGAAAATATTCCATCGAAAGATATCTATTTCAGAGATTTTTCAGATAAATAGTTTGGATAAATCAGTTTCAGCTTCAGACGGAGAAACCATTATGAAGAAAATGTGGGAAACTGGTGATAAATTTACTTAGTGTCTTAATTTAACACATAATTTTAATAAAATGATGTATTGTTGATATATGATATGGGTTGTCAAAAAAGTACAAAGGAACATGACATATTGGGGACCGCTTTATATTTTAAAAATGTATTAAAATACTTATTAAGATGGGACAAATTGCAATTAATTTTGCTGGGAAGAATTTCTGTAATTAAGATGAATACTTTACCTAATATGTTGTTTTTGTTCCGGAAGTTACAAATATTGATGACAAATGTTCCATTTAAGCAATGACAAAAATATTTCTGAGTTTATATGACAATGAAAAAAACCCAAGAAATAAATATAAATAACAAATATAAATTGTTGAAGAATGCTAAAGAGAGGGGAATTGGGGCTATATTTTGATACTTGCTGTTTGGTTTAGATGATAGAATGGAAAATAAGAAGCTATTAAATTTGGAGGCCCATGATTTGAAATTTGTATGTTATACTTATTTGTGGTATAATAAAACTAAAGTGAGCACAGATTTTAAGAATCATATATATACAGTATCAAAGCTTTCTCCTAAGATACCTCTCTGCTTGGAAGCTTTTTTTCAGAAAGCAATGATAGCAAGACTAGTCTGGTAACTTATAGTGAGATATTATGTTTTATTCATGATAAGTTACTAACTTATCAACTGCAGTGATTCACTTACTAACTATGGCATCGTAAAATGGGGCAGAACTCATTTAACAAATGTCTCACTTAACAACAGGAATTTTGGGCTCAATTGTGGGCTCAAGTAGAGGACTACCTGTACTCTATTTGACATTAAAACTGAGAAATGTTAAAATATTGGACCTTGTGGGCCCTTGAAAGGGTCTTGAGTAACCCCAGGAGGTGTTCTAGTCTGTTCTAGGTTCTTGGGGTTTTTAAGTGGGGCTATGTTTAATATGCTGCAACAGGTAGTCTAAGGAAACAAAGGGAAGGCATAACTGCTACATGCTATGAGGTTTTGGAAGCTTGAGCCATTTTGTTCCTCCCTGGGGAGAGAAAAGCATGGGAATAAAACCTATTCTGTCTGCACATCATAACGGCAATCATTTTTTCTCTGAGACCATCTGTCATTGATGATAATGTTTGTAACTGAGGAAGTACAGAGGTATGGAATGATTTTTTAATTTCTGTCCTTCAATTCAAGTAATTACTTCTTAGTATATGTTTCCTGTCTAGTAATTAAGAATTGACTCTTGTACTCTAAACAGGACTTTATCCCTAAATCCATTAAGTGAATTTCAATTGAACTGAAGCCAAACACACTAGTTTCTGTAAACAGAACATTCGCTTTTACTACATCAAATTGAAAATGGTCTTAGAGAAGTGCTTTTAGGAGCATATATATAGTAAATACATTTGGTGTTCAGTTCACAAAAGGCTTAGTTAAGATGGTACTCCTACGCAAGTCATTGAAGTTGGATGAACATTTGTCCCTTTTTAACTAGTGTGCCATTTGTGACTGATCTTGGAGAAGGCAGATTTGTCTAATGAAGTGTGTGGTTTGGTCTTTAAATTACTACACTGTGTTTTACGAAGAGCTCTCTTGAAGAGTCTAAGGAAATTACAACCAATGCAGAATGCTGCAAACAAATTATTTTTGGGTGTCGCTTCAGTGACCATGATACACTACTCTTACATCAACTACATTAGTTGCCAATTTAATTCTGGGTATAATTCAAGGATCCTGGATCTCATTTATTTATTTTATTTATTTATATTTCATATTTTTTTAACTGCCCATCTCCCTCAGAAGAGGGAATTTATAAAAATTCAAATGATTGGGGAAATATGCATGAAAGATTACCTTTCCTGTATGTCTTGCCACCAGAATTATCAAATGATTGGTGCTGGCAGTAGATCAACTTAAACTGTAAACTACTAATTAATTTATCGGTGGAGTCTTTAAATAAGTATTATATGGGCCACCCACACCACAGACCTAATTAGCTGATCTTTTGTGCATGTTGCCTAGCAACCAAGTGCAACAAAGAAAGGTTGCTTTTCAACCTTTTTCTGTGCATGGGAGTGTTTTTTGTATGGTGTATATATATTGTACAGCTCTCAAGCCTATCCTGATCTGCTCTGAATCGTTTGAGCTTTATTCAGTCCACTTATTGAGACACCTTTGCTAATTAATTGCTAAGACATATCCCAATTGCAGGATTTTGACCCTGAGGAAATTAGATTGGCCCTGTCTTTCTTTACTTGCAAAAGGCAAAACTCTTTTTTTCACTTAGAGAAAAATGTATTACTGGTAGCTCAGTGGTCAGTTTAAAATACTGCTGCTGCTGCTCTTATTGTTGGTTTATGTTATACTTTTGTCTATGAAATACATTTATGTTTTACAAGTTGCCTTGGGGTAATATCTATCTTGAAAGGCAGTTCAAAAGTAATATTATAGATGAAATGGGATAAATAACATCAAGCTTGGATTTGGTCTTATTTCTTCATTGTTTGCAAGATAAATGTCTGTATATATGTGTGTGTGTGTGTGTGTGATGTTGCCAATGGTTCCCTTCTGGTTGTGGCATTTTCTTTCCCAACCAAACTGACTTGTGCTACAAAAGTGAATGCAGTCCACAGCCCTCCCATGTCTCAGATTTTGCATTTATCTCAAGAACTTATCTTATGCCATACTTCATATGCCATACAATTTTAATTTCCATTTATAAGGTTCAAATTGCAAGCAGTGTAAAAGGCTCCTCTGCCTGAAAATCTTAAGAACTACTGTTTAGGAAATACCATTCTAGGCTTACATAAGACAGCTTCCAATTTTATTCTGTAAACAGGTTTACAAAAATTGCTAGCCAGTTGGTTGCATTTTGTTACTTGAAGTACCTAAGTAAAAAGGTAAAAAAAAAAAAAGGTTTTCTGGGTAAAAAAACAAAAACTTTTTGTTGTTGTTAGAATGTAAGGTTTCTTCTGCCTAATTGTTTCAAAGCCAAATTTACTCATGAAAAGCAGTTCAGTTGGTGGCATTATGCAAGGCTGACCTTAGCTTATAGATGCCAATTTTTAGTATTATTATTATTCCCTTTCCCCCCCTCTCTTGTCATATGAAATCCCATTAAGGAAGTTGTCAAGTAAACATGTTCAATAACTGGTACATTGTAATAGTCTTCTTTATCTTCTAGGAGTCTTTCAAGCTCTCTGATGAACTTTTTGTTCTAGTTAACATCATCTGTTTATGCTTCTATTTACACTAAATAGGAACTGTGCTGAAACTGCTGTGCAGGGGACAAAAGCATTCCATATGGGAACAATCTGCATTTGAAATTGTATTATTTCAGTTCTTAGTTTAATTAAAATTTATTTTATGCCAGCTCTCATTCACTAATGAAACAGCTGTCAGTGAGGAATTACTACTGGGCAGTTAGCAGAATGTAATTTCCAGCTTAGACAGGCAGGATGGGGAACCTGCTACCAGTCTTCCGAGGATAGGTAAAATTTAAAAGTACTCATCTTGAGAATATTGATGCAACAGTAAGCCAATGGCCCAAAACAAACAGTATAGTTAAGTAATTGGCTCAGAACCATTCCTACTTGTATAAAACGTGGTGTATTTGTGGGTCTCTCCCTGTCTGTGTGTGTGTTTATAGGTGTGCGGTTAGGGAGGGAAAGAAATTTATTTAGTTTACATTTAGACAGTTTTGAATGTTCAAATCTCTCTCTCTAAAGCGCCTTTGAGTCAATGCTGCTCTCAGTGACTGCTTGGACAACTCCTTGCAGTTTTCTTGGCAAAATTTAATAAACAACATAATACAAAATGATTCAGAATGTGGTCTTTTCCTAATTTTCAAATTTTACCAACAATAATTTTACCAATAATAATTTTAAAATACTTTAGAGAAAACTCTGTAAACAAATACATAGGTTCATGAAAATAAAATAGAAAAATTTCCAAAATGCTGCATATAAGAACAATGCTGATGGTTTGAGAAATGTACATCAAAAGAAATAAAAAGGTTAGTGTAAACAATTTTCAAATTTTGTATACTGCAATTAACATATTTGCAAAACTGAGAAACTATAATTGACAGATTTGCTCGTCTCTAAGCTTGATGGTGACAGATGACTTTGGCTAACCAATACTGTTTATATATACCGACTGCTGAGTTCTGATAGAGTGTTATGTCAAAATAAATGAGTTCCAAAATTTGCAGGATAGTGGGTGTACAGTATTTTAATTTATAAGCTAAGTGCATCTTAAGATAACTCAATATTTATTTTTTCTTCTGACTCCATAAGTTTTTTAAAAAGAGTGTTTCACAATTTCTTTGAAGAGTGTGTAGAAAATATATCTCTCTTCTTCTCTTCTGTGTTGATTGATGGGGTAAAACTGGGAGAGAATCTTGGTTCAAACATTCCATAGTCGTTAACATATAGATTTTCTCTGCTTATTTGTGTATCTATGTGATTGGTTCCAGAGAACCAATCCAGAAGCCTATGCCCTAACCTCAAAATAACATATACTGGAAACTTTCAGAAAGATTTTTATCTGTGGATTAAAGTTTCTATATTTTATTTGTTTTAGGAATTATGATATCTGACTACAATTTAAAGACGTTTTACTTCTTCAATTTCCTAGGGCTTGGATAATTCATGGAGAGATACTAAGATCAGGTACTTGATGTTGGTGATAGCTGTGTTCTTTATCCTCCTTTAGAATGGCAAGTCATCACTTATGCGTCACTGCTCCAATGTTCAGCATCTCCTAATTGCCTCTTTCTATGCTATACAGTTGCCAGGTGAGAATTCAGGAGCATTAACTAGTTTCATTTCTAAGCAGGTAACTTCAAGGTTTTATTTTATGTGTAATCACAATTTAAAGTATGATAGTACTGGATTCATAGCCTTGCATATAATAGGAAAGGATGTATTTCAATTTTTACATTTGTATGACTGACCTGAGTGACACCTTATGAATAAATTACTTGTAAGAATGTTCAGCTTTTATTACTGATCCTGTGATGATTGTCATTAATACAACTTTACTGATAAACTAATAAAATTGCCCTAAATGTCTGTTATATATGTCTACAAGTGTAGCTCCAAACACTATTATTGTAGCATATATTCACTTAACCCAAAGGGATCTGTATTATGGGAATTTATTTATTACTGATTTTTTATCCCAACCTCCTGTTTATTCAATACATGATCAGAGCATGATGCATTGTAATTTAATGTCCTGGACTGCAAATTTGTTTAAGTTTATCTTTAAAGGTTGTACAGAAACTAGTATTTCTTCAACTCTGCCCCTACCCATTTCATTGGATGAGGAAAGAGTTCTTATAAAACATCTATACCAGTGTTTCTCAAAGTTGACATTTTTAAGATGTTTGGATTTCAACTGCTGGCTAAGCAGAGGTGGATTCCTCCCGGTTCGGAACGGTTCGCCTGAACTGGTAGCAACCCACTGGTGATGTCACGGTGTCGTCACGGAGCTGGTTCGGTTGGTGTTGGTCCGTGGATGCCACCATATTTTTTGGGGATTTTTTTTTTGAAAAAAAAAATGTTTTTGGAATTTTTAAAAATTTTTTGTTTCTTCTGCACATGCGCAGAAGCCAAGTTTCCGGCACTGCACATGCATCTCCATCTTGTTTTTGGATTTTTGGGGGGATTTTTTTTTTGGATTTTTTGGCACTGCGCATGCGTGCGCCCATGAGGCGCAGCCACGCGGCGCAGGAGGAAGCAAACCGGCAGCAAGGTAAGTTATAACCCACCCCTGTGGCTAAGGAATTCTGGGATTCAATGTATTGATGCCATACTGTATCTATTAAGCCTCATTTAATGAGAAGGCATTGTCTTGTAGAGGAAGGGCAGGGAACAGAAGGTATAGATGACTTTTGGAAAAGGAGGGAATATATTCCTATGTGGAGCCATTTTTCTTGTCTGTTTTTGTGGGAGAATATAGTAGTTTGTTGAAATAGTGAATATTCAGAACAGGAATATTAGTATGATAGTACTAGTAGTAGTCAGTTGTTCCTGATAAGAGCATTTTATTGTTATGGAGAATTCCTTGAAGATTTCATCTTAATTGTTCTGCTACTAAAATGGAAGAAGATGGTAACAATATTATAGGTCTTCAAAGAAGTTGATTTAAAAGTAATTATTCTGCTGTCTTTTAAGTCATTTTACTGTCAGACTCTCTATGCTAGCAGTATATTCTTAACTACAATCAGCTATGAGCCACTGGGGAGGGATACTCTATCCTTGACATATTCTTTGTCTCATGAAACTATTTTCCTCTGAAATTAGATCACAATTATATAATTTGATAATATATAGCTGTGTTGAAATTACACTTCCAAAATTCTCAAATGGAAAAGGTTGCCTTTGACTCTACGGGAATGAAATTTTTGGTGTAGGTTGACAAACTTTAAATTTTGACCCATTTTTCTCTTTTTTTCTTAAGAAATATATTATAGATTCTTTTCTCTAGTGTGGCTAGTTTCCTCAAATAAGAAGCAATGCATTATGTTTTCTACCTGAAAAGTAATATACATCTGTAGAAAGAAAATCCATTTTAGTTAGGTGTTTTTTTTTTTAAAAAGTCTTTCTATTCATGATTCCTGTGGTTATAGCTATATTAGAAATGTCTAATTCATTTTTTATAATTATTCTAGTTAATTGTGATGGTTCTTTAAATAATTCTATGCATTGTAGTTTAGTAAAGATACTTAGAAGTACATTATTACCAGGATGATTATTACCAGAATTCTTCTGGAGATTAGAGAATCATTGTTAGATATTTTGAATTTGTGGTTCAAATCAAAGTTATTTTCTCTGGGTCTCTTATAGCCACCTATTAGAACCACCTGTGCATGAAAGAATGGAACCACTGCAAAAACAATGTTTCCAACCCAGATAGTCCAGAAAATTATGCTTAATTGTACTCAAGACAACTGGGAAATTGAATAGGACCAAGAGGGGCTTACTCCAAGTCCCCACAATCCATGTCTTAATGGAATCCCACTAGAATGACCAGTTGAATCCATCCATGCTAAGGCCAGAATTCTGACCAAAAACAACCAGATAAACTAGAAAATTTCATAATCAATCCACTACCATTGGGTGCACAATCTTTCTTTCAAAGGAAAGATGGTGATGGCAGTATTGTTGTCTAAGACAACTGGGTCTAGGGAGGGCCTTTTACAAGGGATAAAACAGTCTTTTTATGAGTTCTGGCATCATTCTCCCAAAGTGAGGCATGGACAACCTCTCAGGTCCATTTAACCACACCCTCCCCATCCTCCCAGTGGAATTAGGAAGGAAATGGATCAAGTTCAGCAGTGGTAGAGGTTATTATAGAAAGAACCTTACCCACTTGATCAGAATCACAAAGAAAAAGGAATTCCAGATAACATGGCCGAGTCACCACATCTGCCTCTGCCCAGGAAAAGTCAAGATTTTGGCAATATGAGTTACTTTATTGCCAAAATGCTTTGCAAAACTGGTCACAGTGGCAAGGGAGGCAGAGGTGGGATTCTACCGGTTCTCACCGGGTCGCTAGAACCGGTTGTTAACTTTCTAAGCTGTTTGGAGAACAGGTTGTTAGAAGAAATCTCCTTTTGTGTTTTTCTACTTTACAGGGTTAATTCCGTAAGGAATTATAACATTCTGGTGTTGTTTCTATAGCCTAATCTTTATTGCCCTGCTTACAGAAACTGCCTCTCTGTTAACCCTTATTACATTCTTGGCAGTACGCCTAGACTTACTGTCTCTGGTTTTTTTCTTCTTTGCTTGACTTTCTTAAAGGGGAAGGGTTGTTTTAAGCTTTTTACACTGCTGTTGGGAGGAAATACCCCCCTGTTGGAGGATGGAATAATTTTCCCTATTCAGTGTTGTTTGGAAGGGAAAATGTTAATCTCTGTTCCTGAAAAGAAGCAGCTTCAGAAATCTGGCTAGTTCCTGTGTCTATTTGTGCTGGTAATTAAACCAATGTTGCTTGTTAAACAGCTACTGTGTTTTCTCCTTTGCTTCATTCTAGTTAGGCTTATCTCAAGTGCTTTTTCTATCTGGGGAGGTGGTCTTCCTTCACTGCTTTAATGGTTCTTGGCACTGTCCTTTTGGGGTGTACTTCCAAGAGGCAGGATTTAAAGCTTGGCACTGATTTTTTTTTACTGCCTTTCTGGGGGGCATGCGATCTTTCCTTAAACCTGGATGATTTCCTTAGGATATTTTATGAGGTGAGTGAGACCAGCTGGTATCTTTAAGTGGTGCAAATGGATCTAAGGATTGCTTCTCCTGGGTGTGCTCTTTCTGGAGAGCTTAAATGACCTCTCTGCTAAAGGGTTTCACTTTATGAGCAAAAGTTGGCTGCTGATAGTTATCGCTGCATTTTAACTATTTTAATTCCTCAAGGTGCTCTGACACCCTGCCTGATTTGTAACTCCAGCTTGCAGGTATTTCTAATCTAATGATTGGTATTTAGGGCAGCTTTTTGCAAGCAAAGAAGCTTTTTGTATTTTTGTACAGGTAATCCTTGACTTACAACAGTTCATTTAGTGACCATTCAAAGTTACAATGGCACTGAAAAAAGTGACTTATGACCATTTTTCACACTTACGACCGTTGCAGCATCCCCACGGTCACGAGAGGCCAGGCGAGGAGAAGCACCCCTCAACATGAGTGACGTCGAGTTGGCCACGCCCACCCAGTCACATGACCACCTGGCCACGCTGGGTGCACATAGGGACTACTCAGAGGGATGAAAAAGTGATTTTTGACCGGCCCTCGCACTTACGACTGCCCTAACATTTTATGTTTTGCGCCCTATCTTGTCACCGTGGTGAAGAGAAGCACCGCAGTTGTGAAATGAGTGACATGGTTGTTAAGAATGCTGCAACAGGTATAAATGTGAGGACGGTCGTGAGGACCGGTCATAATTCACTTTTTTCAGTCCTCTGAGTAGTCCCTATGCATGTAGCCACACTCACCAGGTCACATGACCAGCTAGCCACGCCCACCCAGTCACATGACCACCAAGCCACGCCCCCAAATAAGCCATGCCCACAGAACGGGTTGTTAAAAAATTTGAATCCCACCACTGAAAGGAGGTGATTAACCTTTAGGCCCTTCCCCATTGTGGAATTTGCCCCTCTAAACAAGACAGCTTGACTCTATCCTGCAGTCACTATAAGCAAGATGTAAAGACTTCTCATATCCATGTTCAGTCATCACTTTTCATTTTTCTTCAAATGTCACTTCTGCTGCTGTCTGGCAGAGACTCCCTAAGTGGAAGCTGTCTGAATGTTAGATGCCTGGCATATACCTCCTAAATTGGGTGTATGTGTTCAGTCCCAGATGACAGTCAATAGTATTTGGATAAGGAAGTGATATGCTCATGGCAAAGGGCTGTGGATAATGCTCTCAATATCCAGATTACATGAACAATGGCTCTGAGGCACAGATAACATCTAATTTATGTTCATCCATATGTGTTGTGATATCATGGAAACCATGAATTCATGACTGTTCTGGACTCTGCCCCCAGTTGAGGTACTAAGCTAAGAAACACAATTAGGGATCCTACTAGCCATAGCACACCACTACCAGCTGCAGCCTTTCCCCATGGTTTAATGTAACACATTTACATTCTACTACCTCAGAAGCAGAATCCCTGGTCACAAGTTAAGTGATCACGCTATTTTTCATACACAAACATACATGTACACACTTTCTTAGATGTAAACGAATGGATAGATTCATGCAAATATATGTATACACAAACACAATCAGTCCAGTTTTTCAGATTCCAGTGACGGTCATTTGTCCTTTTTTGTAAAAACTCATTAAAAGTTTAGTAATATTTTCTAACATGCATTTTTATTTGCAAATATACAAGCAGAACCTTCTCATGCATTAAATCTCCAGGAAATTTGATCTCTGTTGGAATCCTAAAATGCCCAGAGGTTTTAAAAAAATAAAAATAAAATCTCTATTTCAGTCTGCCTCAATCTGCTGCCTATTGTTCACTCCCAGACACTGGATTAGAACATCCTCAGTAGGGAGGGGAAAGAAACATATCCTCCTTTCAGATACTTGGCGGCTTTTGAGGAACAACTATTTGGTTTCTATGGAAACTTATCACCAGCTAGGCCAGACAAACCACTTTGACCATTGTGACAGCTTCTCACTTGTCCAATCCAATCTTAGAATAATAGAATCACCAAATTGGAAAGGTCCCTGAGCTCCCCAAGCATTAGTTCTGTATATCATTTGTTTGGCTATGTTAATTACATGAACTATTTTATTTCCTGCAATCTGCTTTTGCCTGGGTACTCAAGACATAAGCTTAGGCCAGATTATTTCTGTGTAACTAGAATTAAGTTCAGGTGGATTTCTAAGCAAGCATAATCAGGAGAGTGTGTGAGTGTGTGTGTGTGTGTGTGTGTGTGTGTGTGTGTGTGTGTGTGTATATATATATA
>QLTV01003132.1:4361921-4419146 GCA_003457575.1 Thermophis baileyi | reverse complement strand
TCTATCTATCTATCTATCTATCTATCTATCTATCTATCTATCTATCTATCTATCTATCTATCTATCTATCTATCTATCTATCTATCTATCTATCTATCATCTATCTATTTTATCATCTTTTTTCTCAAAGCTATAAAACCGAAAAAAGGCTCAAAAGATCAACACTTTAGGGCTTTTGTCCTTCTCTGAACATTAATCACTTCTTTTGCATTCCTTGTGAAATTTGATCAAAATAATGGCTTTAAAAATCTTACTGTCCTTTCCCTGGTTGTGGAAAGCATACTATTCTACTTCTTCCATAGGATTTTCAAAATATGTAAAGTTTTGAGTGTTTTCCTTTTCTCAGGTTCTTTATGCATTCAACTGGGCACATCTTGAATTGAAGCATCTTCTATATCCTTAATTAAATCTACTAGTTTCTGTATGCAATGAAGTGTTGAAAAATAAAGAAATTTATTGTGATGTCTATTTCTAGAGAATTAGCATCATTGCAACTTGGGAAAATTCAGTCAAATATGTCCACATATGGAATCCAACATAACTCTAGATCCGTGATGGCGAACCTATGGCATGCGTGCCAGAGGTGGCATGCAAAGCCCTCTCTGCTGGCATGCGCGCCGTCGCCACAGGTCACATCTCCATGGCGTTTCTTTCGTGAGCTTCTGTTTCCCTGCAAACGACAAAACAGAAGCTCACGAAAGAAAAAGATCTTACCTCTTGCCGTGCTGCCAGTGGATGCCCAGCCTTCTGCCGGCCAGCTGGTCTTTGGGTCTCTGCTGCGCATGTGCGTATGTCTGTGCATGCACATATTCGCGTGTGCGTGCACCTTTCAGTTTGGGAATGTGCGCACGCAGTTTGGGCACTTGGTGTCTAAAAGGTTCGCCATCACTGCTCTAGATGAAAATAATTAAAATGTTTTCCACAGGACAAAGTGCATCAGCTTGGGAACAAGTTCCATCTCGGCAACACTTTTTGTGATAATACCTACAACATACTCTCAACATTCCAAATGTGCCCAGCACCCTAAAAGGATGACCTTTTGTAGTGTTGATTTGTTGCATCAGGGGTTTTTTTTAACATCTTTTTGGTCCTGTTTTATTTCCTAACCAGTCCGTAGTTCAGAGAGTGAAATAACTCAGATGGAAAGGAGAGTGATCAAAGGAGATAAACTGCAGGCTATTTTGGTGGCAGAGGAATCCCATGATGTTTTTTTTTTTTAACTCATCATTGAAAATAAATCAATGGGACACCTCTTCAAGTTGCCATTTCTATAATACTGCTATTGTTTGTCTTTTAAAAAAGGAAGAGAACTTAGTTTTATTATACATCTTGAAATGTCATTGTCCCCTGTGAAGTCCAGCTTTAAAAATTTTCTGCTTGCCTGGAGATTTGTACACAGTGCTCCTTTATTATTATCCATTGCCACAGGGTGACTCTGCTGCTCCATTGGAACTGTGCTGGAAATGTTTGTGTCAGCCTGGGAGCAAGTGTCAATGTTCCATTATCCTAAGTTGTTTTATAGAAGTCCAACTTGAGATAATATCGGAAGGACTCCCAACACTAAGAAATCTGTAGAGAACAGGTTACAATGCAACATCTGTTGACCTCACAGAATTCATATATAATATATTGAATGGAGGTACAAAAATACTGAGGTCCTGGGGAATGAGCATGGTATGTGCCTGTCAACTGACATATTTTTATAAGAAAGAAATGGAATGAAGACGATGGAATAATTATCAACATAGGTTTTAGATTTATGTTACCTCTTGCTAGCTCTACCTTTACTTCTATGGTAGTTTTGAATTTCTGCTCTATATGTGCTCCCCTTTCTGCCCTTAACATTTCTCTGACTTTTGGCTTCAATTTCACTCTTGCAATTATTTTGGATATTGATAATCTCACTTTTATGTGATGAGTGGCTGCCTTCTTCCATGAGTTAGGTATTCAGCCAGTTTATTCTGATGGGCTGTAATTGCTTCTGTTTTTTCTCAGATTTTGGCTTACAATTGCCTGGTTTAGATCAATATTCTCCATCTAGTACCCTCCCCCAATTATTTTTGTGAATATTTTTTTTTTCTTCCCAGCATTTTGCTCCACCTAGTTACAGGATCTGTTTTATCTGCATTGCACTTAGTTGTCGCAACATACTTGTCAGTACGTGATATGATAAAGGATTTGTTTTTCAGCCTGTTTTGGGGTTAAAAGAATATGATGGGACCAGGGTCATCAGCCAATTACATGCTTAAGAGAACTTGACTCTCCCCACTCTTAATATTACATGACATAAACTGGCCATTGTGGTCCCAGTGGTTATCAGCACACCGGGTGTCATGCCAAAAAGTCTTGGATGGCACTTAGAAAATCTGCACACTGACAATATTTCCATCTGTCCAGTACAAAAGGCCACACTGCTTGGATTCACACATATACTACACTGATACATTACAACATCCTAGGATCTTGGGAAGTACACAATGCATAAGAAGGCAAACACCAGCTAAAGAACTGGCCACTGTGATTTCACATTATAGTGTATATAACAACAACACTCAAGCAAGTTAGCACTTCTCCTTTTCCCAGTCTGTAAAACTGAAGCAATTAAATACATGTAAAGAATTGTTCTAACAATGTTTAACCTTACATAGCCATCTTAGCTTTCCAAAACTATAGGTCTAAGTAGACTTGGGAGCCAGTGAGTCCTTTAATGGCTGATTAACCATGACGTAATACTTTTCCAGGCAAATTTTCCTCCAAGATGGTTCCCTTCAGTTAGCTAGCTATCCATCCTGGAGAAAGCAGTATACTGAAGCTAATCCAAGTCAATTTGGGAAAAACAACTCAGGGGTGTCAGTAATGAGAAGGCCAAAAACACCAGGATTGATTGCCACAATTACATGAGTCTCTCCATTTTTATGTGTGTCCGAATGTTTCAAATGCATGGTTGTGGCCACATTCTTGATTTTTTGACTTATTCCCTGCAGACACCTCTAAAACAACTAGTTTATTATTCTAACATACTGTTTGAATAATTTGGACAGATATATATTCATTTAGTAGAAAAATAATAATAGTGATAATATAGAGAGTTTTACAAGAGAAGCCAATCATATAAATGTCAAAGAAACAGGGTAACCATTTTTTTTTTTGGTTAGGAGCCATGGTGGCGGAGTGGTTAGAATGCAGTATTGCAGGCTAATTGAGCTCACTGTCAGGAGTTCGATCCTGACCGGCTCAAGGTTGACTCAGCCTTCCATCCTTCCAAGGTCGGTAAAATGAGGACCCAGATTGTTGGGGGCAATATGCTGATTCTGTAAAACTGCTTAGAGAGGGCTGTAAAGCACTATGAAGTGGTATGTATATAAGTCTATTGCTATTGCTATTTTTTTCTTGAGCTTTTGACGCCAAATGTGATTTCTTAACAGGCTGCTGAAACTCTTGCCATCATCTTGCTTCTCAGGGGGACAACCTGGTTTGTAGCCTTCAAAGGCCAAAGTCCCAAATTCTCAGTCAGACTTGAGAGTTCCCCCTTCCTTGTTTAATGGCAGGATGTGAATTTGTGAGCCCTGAGACATGTTTTGGGGATGGAACTAAGGGTTTTGTTCTGTTTCTGTTTTTGTTTTTATGGCAATTCAAAAAGGCTTTTCCAAAGAAAATCCTTCTGGTTGCTGATGTGAAACCTAATTATATGGAAAGACCTCGAACCTATAATGCTGAATGTCTACCTTCAACTTTGTTCAACTTAGTTATGGTATCCGTGGGGCTAGAAAGTAAACTTCTGCAAGGTGGTAGATTGTACATCATGGAAAAAGCTCTGCTCCATTTGTTGTATGCAATAGCAATAGCAATAGACTTATATACACAGCTTCACAGTGCTTTACAGCCCTCTCTAAGCCGTTCACAGAGTCAGCATATTTCCCCCAACAATCTGGGTCTTCATTTTACCCACCTCAGAAGGATGGAAGGCTGAGTCAACCTTGAGCCTGGTGGGATTCGAACTGCCAAATTGCCAAATTGCAGGCAGCCGGCAGTCAGCAGAAGTAGCCTGCAGTACTGCATTCTAACCAGTGCGTCACCACGACTCTGTACATGCCTTAACACAGGTTAAAAAAAAAAAAGGGGGGGGTTCAATTCCAAAACTGTGTGATTTTCTAGATCTTTACACTTGCCTTCAGATGCCTCTGAATCTCTTTTCAAGCTGGGAGAAATGAAGTTCAGATCTTTTGTCACCCATTAGTTCAAGATGAAATGATTTTCTTAAAAGTCTGTCCCATAAGGTTTATCCAAATATTTTCTTTACATCTTTCATGGTATCTGCAGGGATTTGGGGAAGAGTTTCAATGGCATCAAAATAGTGGGTGTGACTGTGGAATATGGGTGATGTAAAAGAGGTAGGGCTTCAATTGAGTCAACCGATTAATTGCATCTGTTACTTTGGTTCTGTTGAGATTTTTTTTATTTATTTTTCACATTTCTGAACTACCCATCACCCTCAAAGAGGCTTCTTCAGCACATTTATCTTTGAATATTTTTCAGTGAAATAAAGTTCTACCTTCCTCATAATATTTTCATACATACATTGTAGTAAAACATCCTTGAATTATTTTTCAGGACATTATAAATAATATTAAATGAGATAAAATGAATTTATAGGTTTTTTTAGTGTGTCTTAATGATTCAGGTTTTGCAAATTTAAATTTTTAACAAGATAACTTTCCTTACTATACTTTTTGAAGAAGTAATTAACTCTATGTATTTTAAACCTTTTTTTAAAAAAGAGAAATGACCCAAGAATCTATAGAAATGCATGTATTTTCTGTTTAGAAGTATGGTAATAGTATTTGCAAGGCATGCTTAACAATGGTTTATTAAACCAGTACAATTATCTAGATGTGCATAACACATATGGTTAAAGTGTGTCTGATGATTTATATTTCGGTGTAGCATGAGAAATTTTCTTCAAAGATTTCTTCATCCTTGAACCATAAAAAGCAAATTTCAAGATAATATAAAACAGTTAAGATAAAGTCTTTATTGATTAAGAACAATTCTATAAAATATACCCATTAGTGTCAGCAATCTTTCCAGCTCTTTGAACTATATCAACCCCATTTTACTACACAAACTTTTTAAAAAATATTCAAATATGGGTTTGAATCTGGGACTTCCCAAGATACACAGCATATACTTTATCAGTGAGTTCCATTTTTTGGGGGTCAAACTTTTTCTTAACAAGTTCACATCTGGAGAGTTGTCAGTTCAGAAATGAATCCTGCTCTGCCCTATTGCTGTAAGTTTGGTGACTGTTTATCCCCAGCCAATTCTGTCCACATTTATACCATATCATATCATATGGTGTTGCATGTCCAAAAACTGAAGCCTGTGTGCACATTTGTTGGATTGGGCTAAACAGATGAATTGTCTAGCATTCAAACTTTGTGACTCATTCCTACAGAACCAAGGCACGCTCATTGTTAGTATTTATTTTTCCCTCCTCCTCTTCTGAATTACTAAATGCTGTTTGACATTTTAGCCTCTTCTCAGTGCCCTTCTGTATCCCTAATTGCCATAATGGCTGTAGCGATAAAACAGCTTCTAATGTGCCAGCAGTGTCAGGACCAGAAGATCTATTATAACAGGTACTGGATAGAAGTTTAAAATTTTCCCATGTTGATGGGAAGTAAAAGCAAAAGAATAAAATCAATGAAATATTCAAAGATTTCATGTTCTAGGTTATAGAAGAACTTTTCACCAAATATTTACTGTGTAATAAATTCTATTAAAACGCTCAAGCTTGCATGATTGAGGGTGAGGGGGAAGAGGCTAGAATGCTGTCACTTTAATTGCAATGGCATAAATATTTGATATTCAGTAAATTAGATCTGTAGCTATGAAAACATTCTTGCAAATGGATTTTTACCTGTAGCACAGTGCCATTAGCCGGGAAAAAGTCAGTGCAGCCTTAGGGCTTGTAATTAACTCAACCCAAGCAGAACTAAACATTTTTGACAGTTTTTCTGGTCTGGAATTAACTGTCATAGGAGAGAATAAAATAAACTGCACTGTCACATTATATTTACATAAAGTCTATAGAAAGCTGTGTTTTGTATTTTTGTTTTGTTAAGTCAGGTTTCATGTCTATTTATTTATTTATCTATTTATTCTGTGATTAACGATGAGCTTTAACTAACAAAGAAGGTTTGTGCTCTCCATCTAGAATAGAAGCTTTTGAAATCCTAAAGGCATCGGCAATAACTATACTGTAGTATGTTGAGTGTGTGTGCAAATTTGTTGCGGTATAATAAAGCCGGATATGTTGCACACTGATTTAAATCATAATGCATTTGACATTTGAAGACATTAAAAACTAGGTATTTTCCTGTCTGGATCACAATTCTAACATAATAAGCAGTTCGGCTAACCAGCGTCTGTCTATTTTTTTTAATGGATTGTGTAGGGTTCTCCTCCCCCTTTCTGTTTATGAAAATAACTGTCACTCTCCTGGAATGCAAACCCTGGAGGGCAAATCTGCTTAATGCTTCTCTGAAAGCTACTTATTATCCTGTAGCTAAGAGGAAATCAGAACAATAGTAATTGAAGAGATGTACTCGGCTTCACTTCCTGGCATTTTGTGTTAGGGATGGATTTACATGGATGTGTGTGTGTGTGTGTGTGTGTGTGTGTGTGTGTGTGTGTTTAGGGGTGGGCCCCACTTTCATTTAGGGCTCTGGTCTTAATAAATTATCATTCCCACAACAAAGCTAGTTTGCAAATGCTTTAAGGTTTTCACAAAATACAGTATCTTTATAAACCAAACTAAAAATATTATATACAAATCCCAATGGGAACTACATAAACCATTCATTCTCCAAATAGTTTTAGAACAGCAGTAGTAACTACAACAAATCAGAGTAGTTTGACTGATCTGTGCTCCAACCATGAGAGAAGGGGAATAAAATGAACAAAGAAAGAGAGAGGGAATTTATAAAACTCTATGTTGGTAGAGTTGCAGGAAGAAAAGGCTAAACCTCTGTTTACTCCTTTCTCCTTATTTGAATGATACAGCTAACTGGATGAGATTAATTTAGGCCAGAACACTTGGCAGTACCGGTAGTAGTTGATTTAAATTAAGTCATTCTAACCTCATTCCTGGTTAGTTATAGCATTCACACAATTCCCTACCCCCACCCCTACCCCTTAACCATGTCATGCCACTGAAAAACTGTTCCTGATAATTGGGGATACTCTGAAAAAGTGTATTTAGTGGAGTGAACTGTATCTGTAGTAGGAAGAAAATGGCCTGTGGTGTATGACTGAATTCTTTCTGCAAGCACATCATCACAATAATAATACTTACAACAATACTTTTTGAATTAATACTAGATTGACATATTCTCAGCTAAATTGCAAGGGGACTGAACTCCTCCTAGAAGGCTTTTCAGTAATGTACTACCTACACTTCTAAAAAAAGACTTTCTCTGGATAAATTGTTGGAAAATTTAAAATATTCTCCACCTCCCCAATTTCTCTGCCCAGAATTTAGTGAAAAAAATCACAAGGGCATCCCTGATTTAAACAAGCGCTCAGACTTAGCATAAATAATATTCAAGGCAGGCTAAGACTGTGACATCTCCCAGTTATCCAACTGCTCTGTCTATAAATTATTTGCCACAGTGGTGCAGTGGTTAGAGTGCAGGCTACTTCTGCTGACTGCCGGCTGCCTGCAATTTGGCAATTTGGCAGTTCAAATCTCACCAGGCTCAAGGTTGACTCAGCCTTCCATCCTTCCGAGGTGGGTAAAATGGGGACCCAAATTGTTGGGGGCAATATGCTGACTCTGTAAACTGCTTAGAGAGGGCTGTAAAGCACTGTGAAGCGGTATATACTGTAAGTCTAAGTGCTATTGCTATTGCTATTTCCAAAACAAATCTAAAATTTAACTGGGATGCTTTGAGTATTTGCAGATCTATGCATGCACAAAGTTGCTATGAATATTGTTTTGTACTTGGAATGAGGCACTATATTAATCAGATCAATCAGTAGACAAATATCTACATTTTGGGGGATCCAGAGATTGCAGAGAACTGCCAGCCAGTAAGTACTTGCCTTTCTTGCTGCTTGCTGAGCATGGAAAACTCTCCACAAGTCAGTGCTCACTTGCTATCATTTCTTGATTAATGGCTGAGTGACTCTTTCTAACCTCTCAGATTCCACTGGATCCTTGGTTAAACAAGCATCTTCTCCATAACTTCACAAAAAGCAATTTCCTACCTCTACCCAGCTACATTTACATTTCTATACATGTATTTAAGAGGAAACCCTATGATGGGGAGCTCAATTGTTAAAACAGATAGGAAAATGTCCTGTTTCCCAGTTGAGGTGGAGGTTAGCACCTCAAGTCCTGTGAACAATTCAGCAATATTGCATACATTCATCTTCCCAACATACCAGTACTTTGTACCAATGAGAGCTCAGAAGGTGGGTGAGGCAAGAATCCCTAGCAATGGGAGTTCAGACTAACCCTTAAAGCACAATGAAGCATATGCTGTTGATTCTGAAACAGCACGTACTGAGCTGAAGCAGCATTTCTCCATTCAAGAGTAAAATAGTACTTGCACAATAGCAATAGCACTTAGACTTATATACAGCTTTATAGTGCTTTACAGTCCTCTCTAAGCTGTTTACAAAGTCAGCATATTGCCCCCAACAATCTGGGTTTTCATTTTACCGACCTTAGAAGGATGGAAGGCTGAGTCAGTCTTGAGCTGGTGAGGCTCGAACTCCTGGCAGTCGGTAAAATTAGCCTGCAATACTGTATTCTAACCACTGCGCCACCATGGCTCAAGATAGATTACATTCACAATCTGTCAATGATGATGTTGTATGTTGAACAGTGGGTGGTTTTTCTCATCACTCCCAGTGCAGAAACTACATCATCATTTAGAAAATACCTATCATGCCATATATTATACTGGTGGGGAATTAACACAAAAGTGTCTCAAAGCAACATATATTTCATTATTGTTGCTGTTCAGTTTTCTGTAATCCAATGGACATAATTTCACAGATTTGTCTGTCTGTAACTGCTTTTTGTGAGCTCATGTTGATGTCATCAGAGATAACATCTACCCACCTGGTCTTCTTTTGGCCTCTTTTTCAGTTGTCTTCAATTTTTCTAAAGCTTAGGATCTTCTCTAGGTGCTCTCGCCTTTGCTTTACATGTCAAACCTATCTAAACTTTACTTTAATTATTGGTGTTTCCAATTAACAGTATAATTTTTAATTATCTAGACATTCCATATACAAATGGCATACATATCAATAAACCACTCAAGTTTCTTCTTGTCTTTGAGCATATCAGTAGATGGACTTTAGTCCAGTCACATCATAAGCATCAGTGCTACCCATATCTGGGTTATTAGATACCTTTCAAACTGAATACTATCTTCTGGTATCATATTGACACTGCCTTTGTCATGAATGTCCGTTTGGTTTTCTTGGCAGAATACTGGATTGGGTTGCCATTTCCTTCTCTATTGAATTGTATTTAATTTCATACCTCATCCATTAGCTGCTTTTCATGGGTTGGTCTTCTGGAACGGTACAATCTCAACATTAAAGTTCACAGCATAATTGGAATGTGCAGTTCTCTTCACCTCCACAAGGTAATGATCCATTAAGATGTTCTATAGCTCAGCATACGTATGTTTATTCAAATTAAACTCCCTCTGAATTCAGTGATGTGTATTTAGGATTGCAGCCTAAGCCAATGTATTTATACAAAGGATTTACGCAGCTTCTTTCATGCAAATCTTTTATTTCCATTTCATTTCTGCAGAAAGTGTTTTTGATGGAAGATATTTGGTTGGAAAGGGGAAAATCTTCAAGACTATATAAATATATATTATTCTGAAGAGTGATATCATAATAAATTACCCTCATTATTTCATGAGTGGCTCCTTGGCAGAAAAAAGTAAAATTGCTTTTGTTCAGCAAAAGGCCTCAATAGAGGGCAGACCCTCGCTGGCCTTGGCTGAACTACAGAGCCAAGCAGACTTGGACATTCACCTTGGTAAGTGCTTGATCAGGAAAACCAGGTTGTCAGCTTGACAATAACTAAGTACTTAACTACTTTTGACAGTCCATTTCATATACTTCATTCAGGATGGAAACTATAACATTTGAACTAATCCCTCCTCCGCTATATTTTAAGCATTTATACTGTTGTATAGTGAATGCCCAGAATGACATGGAATGAAAATGGTTATTTGAAGAGTAACACAAACCATGATCATGCTGGGAAATAACTCTATGAGAAATATTTTCACACTATATCTTTCCCATCCCAACTCATTCTTCATCCAAATCCTTGGGAAGGATGAAAGCAAAGCTGCTTTCCTATTGATTTATTTACTTGTATGCTAGGCTTAGATGCCACTTTGGTGAAAATGGCTCTGATTCGCTGGTGATTTTGATTAAGTTTGCGGTTTCCCATCGCATGTCCTTCACTCCTGGTAGTTGCTTTCTGCTTTCCACCATGGGCCTCATGAGGCAATAGTCTCCTTTTATTTCATGGTGCAACCCCTTACCTTAAGTGACTCATATACATTAAAACAATTAGGTCCCATCCTACAATTAATGATAGAAAACAAGCCAATGAGTTTTCTCCTTTCTATAGCCATTGCAAGTTACATTGTGGCAAGAGAAATTTTCATTGTTGTCATGGCTGGGAAGGAAAGGGTTATGTTTAGGATTAAAAGACAAAGAGTCTATTGTGGCTACAAGAAATAGTATTAATGCAACTTGTAGTAAACTGTGAAATTTAAAGAATACCTCCCAGCTGGATAGACTATACTTGGCTAAATAAACCAATTATTGAACTTTGTTTAGGACAGCTTGATAAATAATGGCAAGTGTTTCATTTTAATTGGTTGTATTTGGCAGATTCTTTCATCTTTAATCTTGGAATTAGTATTAGCTGTTATGTAACTCATAACATACCTTGATAGACAACATGCGCTGTTACCCGGAGTGCAGTCAAGTAGAGTAGACACGTAAATTAGGCCTGCTGTGCTCCCCGCCACAACCTCTCTTGCTAGAAAACAATTTCCTGAGCATTGAGGTGTGCCCAGAGTGCAAAATTGCTTGTTATGGCTGTGCTTGTAAAGGAGATGCCCCTGCTTTAGTACACTGGGAATTTGATGCCTGAATAAATATATGAGGTCAAGCATTAAAGGTTGAAGAAAGAAGTTTCATCACAGGCAAAAGCCAAGGAACACAAATAGGTCATTATGTGGTTGCTGCTTTCAGTCTGTCACAAATCCAACTGCATTGATTTACATGGGGGAGACACAATTTATGTGGCTCACTGCATGTGGTTTGTGGGCAGAGTGCAGATTTGGTGACAATTAACAGAGGATCAGCTATTAAGTTTACAAATCTTAGCTTTCTTAAAAATGACATGCGTGCTAGTCATTTCTGGCTCTAGGGGCGGTGCTCATCTCCATTTCTAAGCTGAAGAGCCAGTGCTGTCCGAAGACGTCTCCGTGGTCATGTGGCCGGCATGACTACCGTAAACGCCAAAGGCGCACGGAGCACTGTTACCTTCCCATCAAAGTGGTCCCTATTTTTCTACTTGCATTTTTTACGTGTTTTTGAACTGCTAGGTTGGCAGAAGCTGGGACAAGTAATGGGAGCTCACTCCGTCACGAGACGCTAGGGATTCAAACCACTGAACTGCTGACCTTCTGATCGACAAGCTTAGCATCTTAGCCACTGAGCCACCACGTCCCTATCTAGCTTTCTTATCTACTAATAAATTTGATTGAAATAAAGGGGGGGCTACAATCTTTTTTCAATATCTTAATCATGTAAAGCTTTTGTTGATTACTTATTATAAACTAGTTTTAATCAAACAAATTTTAATCAGTTTGCAAATAATGGGAAGACTTGTTTATTCTGAAAACTTATTTGCAGGAACATGCCTGAGAAAAGTCCCAAAGAAAATTTTTCTTTTTAATAGTGAATGGCAGTTCTTGCTTATTGAATCACAAAAGTAATTGGCTTATTCAGTTGATTAATTATTTCCTCTTTTATACTAATTAGTCAATTTAATACCTCAGACAGTTTGATAGTCCTAAAATTAATCTCTTTGTGCATTTAGGTTTGGCATATCCATTTTGTTTCTCCACTGATAATTTTATTCTAAAAACTGTGTCCTAAATTCCTTCTGTGATGGCCAATAATTGCTCCAAGGATGAATTGTCAGGGTGAGAAACATTACATAGAAGTTAGAGACAATCCAAAAATCATAGACAGTAGTGTTCACTGATATGTGAAATCAGAATCCAAAAACAGAGTTAATAGAGCAGATTGAGGTTTTGATGCCAAGATTACATATACTGTACATGCAGTGACCAATAGATTAGTAAGGGACAGTCTGATGTTCCAAAATCATAAAGATTGGAATTTCAAGAGTCAAGTTATCAAAGGTTGGATTTGTTTACCATGCTAAGCCATAATGTTTGCTTTTTATGGCTTAGTATATTGTCTAATCTCATCTAACCATGGTTTATTCAATTGACCATTATTAAATATTAGAATTTTTCCAAGTACAATATTAGTTAGACCAAAAGTAAGTCATTATTCTTAGCTGCAATTGGATTTGTATAGGTGGTTTATAATTCTAGACAATTTGTCTTAAAACTTGATATAGAGTTACTTTAAGAGTGAGGTTCTGATTCTTGAATACACTTTAGTGTCCAATCTGTTCTGAAATGTAGACAGCAGTGCTGAGCCTACATCAATTATCTGTATTTCTAGGTCCTGGTAGAAGTTCTCCATGTTTTTCAGGCTCAAGAGAAAGGAAGTGTAAATAGAGGTCAAACTGGATTTTCTATTTCTTCATAATAAGACAATTCCCGTAGGTCTTCCAGTTGATGAGAAATGATCTAGAAGATTTAGGACTTTAACTGAGTTAAGATCATACTCTGGGTTAAGGTAATGGAAGTGGAAAATGTATGAACTAGTTATCAAGGTAGAATACAGATGTGTACTAAGCCCATGAGTATTTGCTTGAGGGTAGTTGACACAATCAAACCAGATTGAGGTTATAGCGGAACCATACAGAATAGCAGTGATCTCTGCACACCATCTCTATGCTCCCTACAGAGAGCTTTGACATGAAAAAAAAGAATCCTGATTAGGCAGAGATGCATATCACACCTCTAAACTTTCTGCACAGAGATCTTTTTCCAACAAATGTAAAATAGACAATTCTCAAGAGTATGTCCTATTGGACAGCAGTGGGAAGAACCAACTAACACAACAGTGTAGCTCCGATTTTCTGTTCATTCAGTGTATGGCAGGAATGGAGAATATTTTCCATTTAAAATGATACTTTAAATTTATTTCTTCCTAGATAAGTGAATAAAGGATTAAAGCCAGGGGGTATAGTCCTATACACATTTATTTGGAATCGATTGGGCTTACTACATATATAGGATTGTGCTGTCAATAGAATTACATTTATTATATGAAGAAAGGAATAATTCAAAGAACTGTAGTAGTCTTAAGTCTTTTTCAAATGTTTTAGTTACAATATTTTGTTGTTAAAACAACAGTCTTACATCACCTTAAAATATTAATACATTTATTAATTGTAAGTGATCCATGGATCCAGCCAGTGGTGGGATTCAAACTTTTTTACTACCAGTTCTGTGGGCGTGGCTTGGTGGGCATGGCTTGATGGGGCCATGTGACTGAGTGGGCATGGCCAATTGGACGTCACTCACAGCAAGGTTGAGTGAGTGTGGCCAACTCGATGTCACCCCACCAAGCCATGCCCACCAAGCCATGCCCACAGAACCGGCAGAAAAGGTAGCTCATGCGGCCTGTCCCTTTATGGTCCCTCCCCCCTGCATCAAAGTACCTTAAAGGGATACCGCAGTCCAGCTGCCTTCCGAGCAGTTCCGCTGTGATGCCGTCTCTCTGGCGCAGCAGGCACAGGCTGTTCTCCTGGCCGGGTCTGGCAATAGGGTGCACACGCACTGGCAGGCAATGGGGTGCATGTGCGTGGCCAGCGCAAAGAACAGGGCGGCAATAGCAGCGACATAGTTTTCGGTAGTTTTCGGCACAAGAAGCCTGCAGCCGCCACCTCTTTGCCAGCAGGAACTGAGCCGGCAGTGGCAGCTGGAGGCTTCTCATGCCAAAAAAGAGGTGGTCGCTGCAGGCTTCTTGCGCCAAAAACTACAGGCTGGAAAAGAGGCCTAAAGAAGTCCCGCTGCCACCGCCCTGTTCTTCGCGCTGGCTGCGCACGCATACCCCATTGCCTGCCGGTGCAACTCGTGGCCAGACCCAGCCAGGAGAACGGCCTGCTGCGCCGGAGGGACAGCGTCGCAGTGGAGCTGCTCGGAAGGCAGCTGAAAACTACCGGCGGATGGACGCTTGCCGGCTGAGCTTCACCGGGGACCCCCACCAAGGCACAGACGAAGGTGAGTGAGGCGGAGGGCGAGCGGGCGGCATGTGGGCGGAGGCCCCAGGGAAGGCCAGAACCGGGGAATGGCACGTTCCCCAACCCGGCCAAGGCGAACGGTGAGCGGGCAGAGGCTCCGGGCAGGGCAAGGCCGGATCCAGGGAATGGCATGTTCCCCGACCCAGTCGAGGGGAATGGCGAGCGGGCGGCATGCTTACCTTTGGTGAGCAGAGCAGGTGAGGCGTGGAGGCGAGGCGATTAGCTGGGCCATGTGGCGAAGTCAAAATATCGCAAGGCGAAGGGCGAGCGGGCGGCATGCTTACCTTTGGTGAGCAGAGCAGGTGAGGCGTGGAGGCGAGGCGATTAGCTGGGCCATGTGGCGAAGTCAAAATATATACCCTGTGGGCGGGGCGTGCGGGAGGGCGGGGCGAGCAGCAAGTGGGTGGGCGGGGTGAGTGGCGAGCAGGCAGGCAGGGAGAGCAGCGGGCAGGGGAGAGCAGTGACTGGGTGACCAGGTGGGCGGGGCCGGGCCAGCGAGAGATGGTATTTGCAGGTTCTCCGAACTACCCCAAATTTCCACTACGGTTCGCCCGAACCGGTCTGAACCGGCTGAATACCACCTCTGGATCCAGCCAACTATTTAGTAATTGTCATATTTGTTAATGTTGTTGTTGTATTTTTACTCCATATTTTAGCTCAAAGGCTCTCAAAGTAACTAACAAATAAAAAGAATGGAAGAAATACCACAGCAGCAAGATAAACGAGGAAAGGCCTGAGTCATATTGTTACAATCATACATCTAAAATAAAAATGGAAAATCTAAAACTCCAGTTAAGTGTAGAACTTTTTACATGGTACAAAAGGATATTAGGGCTGACACCAAGCAGGGGCATAAATACAGCTCTCAGGTATGAAGGTAAATCATGGATTGGTATCCATCCCAAAATTATAACGTAAGAAAATTTTTATTTGCAGAAAAACTTTGGGAAACCAAGAGATGTTTGTCCATGAATATTAACTTGTCACAGATCTACAGTTTCACTGAGACAGTGGCAACCAAGGTGAAATCAACCAGAGAAATGCAAACAGACAAGATAGATGGGGATTTTCATTAGATTCTCATTAGGAAACAAACATGGCAACACATTAATGTTTACATTTGAATTCACAAAACTAACAAAATGAGGTATCTCATATTCATTCAATATGGTAAGCCTGGATAGCTGTTTCTTGAGACACTTTGGTCTCAAATAATTTTTGATCGGTTTTTATATTGAGAAAATTCTTATTGCATTTGCTACTGTCACCAGAATAGTTAAAAGATGCACACTTCTGAAAAAGTAGAAGGCAAGGATGTTATCATTATTATTCCAGATAGCCCAAGCATTATGGTCCATTGATGTGTTGAATGGATTTGCCAAAGTCAAAAAGATGAACATAGTAAATGACCCTCCCTTTCTTGTGACTATGAATATGAAAGAAGTAATCCACCCTCAGTGCTAATTGACTGTACAGAGAAGTGTTGGGCATGTCAGTGGGTCTAGACAAACTGCAGCTAGCTTTTGCCCAAGCTGGCAAAGAACAGGTCTCAAGGAGAGATGGGCATTGTTGCTTACAAACAGGGAGAACTATTATGGTCAGCAATCACTCACCATTATTGTCATTGTTTGCAAAATACATTGTTTCCCAAATTTAAACAAAACAAATCAACTGAATGGACAAGATTTCCTTAGTAGGCAAATTTGTTATAGAAAATACCAGTTAACCCACATGTAAGAAATGTAGTGCCTTCAAGTTCCTTGGACTATAATTTCTACAATAGCTAAAGAAAGGAAATTACAAAATATATCTAGGATACCAGATTGCATATCAATGTCAAGGTTCCAAGTAATACATCCCATTCAATAAGAACTCCACTGACGAGCAGTGTCAATCTCATTGTTAGTTGACATCTAGATGAAATGATGACAAAGTAGAAATTATGGCTCCACATGACTGCTCCCCACTTGATACATACCTCTGGAATAGAAAAGATGCTCAAAGCAGAGGAGGATCATGATACACGAAGTTCTGGTTTCAAATGTTGACAATGGGAGAAAAATATCCTGCTGGGTCCTCACATGGGAAGATGCTGTCAGCAAATATTTGAGGTTATCTTAATTTGTATATGCCTTTATGTCCATTTGGCTGTTGTTATTTTAGGATTGTATGAGGACAAGATAAATCCAAATTGAGGTCTCTGTGTTCAGGTTCGGTGAAAACTAACTCTCCTTCCAGATGAATACCTTACCCTGTGATAAGATGGGCAGCCAATAAATTTAATATATATATATATATATTCTATAAACTTTACAAACATGTATTTATAAGCTGATCTGACCTAAATCATCAACATATGAATATATTTAATGCGCAAATTAATATGTTAATTATTATAAAGTTGATATATCTTTTTATGCCATTGGATGGTATTCAGTGTTGCCAACACAAACAAAAACAGCACAGTTGAAATTCCAGTTGAAAACATACCAAGTTTTCTGAGATGTATCCTAAAAGCGTAGATTTTGTGCTTTTTTGCTTTGAGTTGAGAACTACACTTCCAAATTTGGAGAAATACATTATTCAAAGGAGAACTGCATTCAGTCCATGTATTAAACTGGGAAGTGCAAATAGGATGAGTTTGTTTCAAAATTTGAAGTGAATGAAATCTTTGACCATCCTGGCCTCTAGTCAAAGCCTGTCACAACATATACAGCACCTAGGTAAGAGGGAAAGACAGGAGGGAGGCTATAATCTGTTCCTTCTGTGCAATGCATCACTCTCTTGGGTTCATGGTTTTCTGCCTGCAGCACTAAGCTGAGTCATGTCATACACAATTGAGCTCAAAGGTATAATGTATACAACAAGGAGACACATACAGATAGGTCTACTCAGTACTCAATCAGGACAGCATTTCTTTTTATTGCTTCATTTTGGGATCCAGCTAAGATTGTCCTATGTATTAAGTTGTAATGACAATGTTCCTGAATATTAAAGATGGTAGTGGGATGAGGAATTATACCTCTGGAACATTAGAGAAAAATGCAGAATATTTGAGTCACAAGAAAGTAGTCTCGTTAGTGACAGTAACCACATTATCTTGTCATCTTTTAATCTGACTGGGAACTGCTATTTAGATGCCAAGCAGCTTGTACATGGAGACTGAAGTTCTTTGTACATATACTTGGAAGTAAAGTGCAAAGGAGGGCATATTGATCCAATGGAGATAGGTTTCCAAGCTTGCATTGGAATGAGCCACTCAAAAATTCTATCAGTTTAGAACATTTAAAACAATCCACTAAGACTTATTTTTCCTTTGAAATGTGTTAGATGAGTACCACTGAATTCTAACTAACACTTTCGTGATGGTACTGTTATTACTGCTATGTTGTTTTGCAAAGACAAAAAGGAGTCTTTGTCACTAGTGATAGTAGCTGATGCACTGCATGACTTCAGTCATGGAATTGATGCACTGCTTGACTTCAGTCATGGAATTATGTGATCATTCAAATATTATCTCTGTGTTTGAGAGAGTTTCTATGAATCTATTTATATTTCTTATGCCAATTTGCTATACAAACTGAACTGAGAAATGACAACCTGTATGTTTTATTTTTCTATCATGGATAAAATATTAAACTTTTTAATGGAGGAGAATTTTCACTAAAATAAAGAGGTTTTCTGTTCTATAGAAGCTAAGTTTTTTTTTTAAGGTGGTGATGCATCTGTTGTTAGAGGTACCAGGTAAGTAAGTAGGGGACTTATTATAACCCACTATCCTTGCAATTGGCACTATGGATCTATATATAAAAAATCCAAATACCACTCATGCATCATCACAAAATCTGCAGAACCATAAAGCCTACAAACTTGAAACTTGGCATGTATGTTCCTCTTGGCTTCTAGGTGCTCGCTAAGAAAGGATTTTTCGAAATGACCATCAGATCATTAGTTATTTCTTATATCATTATTAACACGCTCTGATGCTAAGGAGTTAGACGTTCTACTCCCCCTCCCCACCTGAAAAGAACTCTGTTCCAACTGCCAGTGGGCGTGGCCAGCGCATGACTCATCCGGCCTGCGGGCTGGGAGTTTAGACATTCTACTCCATGCTAAGGAGTTCAGTTTCATAGCGAAGCACGGGTATCCAGCTACTAGTCTGTGGATATAAATGTACCTGAGGATACTTCGGCTGCAACCATAAGGTTCCATGCTGCAGCTAATGTATTTTTTATTTTTTTTTACAATTATGTTGTCAGGGGATCACAGTTAAAACAGAAGTCATCAACCATTTTGTTATTTCATCAGCCACTCTTGAAGGCTAGTTTTCGTGGAAAGCAAGGCTAAAAGCTAAGCAGCAAATGGGCCTGTGCAGCAAACATTCACTTGTGAGATTTTCTGTCAAGAGTAGATCTCTAGTTTCAACACAAAGCCTGCTGGGAGTTTTCTGATGATAAGACAGGAGTTTGGTAGTAAGCACTTTCAGCCTCTGAAACCATTTTGGGCAGATACTCTGAAATAAATATTTTTCATTTGTTATCACTGGCCATATTCTGGCCAGAGGTTGGGGTAGCCAATTCTCAGTAAAACATAAGAAGAATGTGTCTGTGCATATGTGCCTATTCACACAACCCAGAGAAGGCTTCTCTACTGCTATCCTCTAAATTGGGTAAGGCTACTTTATATAGACGTGGGATTAAATTGAAACAGAAGGCTTAGAATTTAGAAACTGGTATATAGTATCAAAGGTATCTAATTGCTAAATTATATATTATTACTTTTATTTTCCTTTCTCAGAGCAGTAAGGTGGTAAATATTATTTGTGCTCTCAGTTGACTTTTCCTCAGTATTGACATGAACTAATCCATATGCTGAAGCAAGCAGAAGCAAAGCTCATTCAGATCCTACAGTAAAACATCTAAATCAGTGTTTTTCCAAAGTTGTCAACTTTAAGATGTGTGGACTTCAACTCCCAGAATTCCTCAGTCAGCATGTTGTTCTGAATGAAATAAATAGTCTGTATCATGATTTATCCATGGAATATCCTGCATCTCAGCATCACTTTGTGGGGACTCAGAAGAGGTGTGTATTATTAGTTCTCTTAACCTGTCAATGTTGGGAAAAGGATTAAAATGCAGTGTGGCATGCTACAACGGCAAGTTCAAGCTTCCAGAATATCTTTCTTTCCAAGAATGTCTCCCACACAGATTTGCTTGCATTTATAAAAAGTGGAAAAACAAGGGTTGGCTGTGGTTCAGTCCTCTGGTTGTACCCACTGACCCAGAAAAAATGAAAAAACAAATTAAGATGTCAAGAGAACTGGGGGTGGCGGCAAGGAGTTAGAGGTCCAGTGGAAAGCAGCCTCAGTGGTTTGCCTTCTGATCAATCAGGGTGTGGGGATTAGCTATGCCCATTATGACAGCCATTTTGTTCAAAATAAGAATGGAAGAAGGAAAGAAAAGGAATCATGAAAAGAAAAACAGCAAGAAAGAAAGAACAACAAAAAAGAAAGGAAAAAGAAAAGGCATTTCATTTCACATATTATGAAAGTGATTTTTATAAAATGTTAATTATATTGTATATAATTTCTTCAGCATAATATCTATCTATCTATCTATCTATCTATCTATCTATCTATCTATCTATCTATCTATCTATCTATCTATCTATCTATCTATCATCAATCTATGTTGAAGTAACAACATTAGATGAATTGGGGGAATGAAACATCTGTGTATCACACAGAGCTAAAAGGGCAAATTTGGTTTTCATTTGCTTAAATTATCCAATCTGAACCAATACATAATGCAAAATGCAGTTATCTTTTGAAATTCATCGATTTTTTCCAATTTTTTTTCATGTAGCTGGACATTAGGTTTTCATCTTCCCAGCACATGATATTTTGAATTCTTATACTCTTGGTTTATTCCTCAGTTTATACAGCTTCTCTTGGGAAAACTTCATTTTAGAAGATTGTAGAATTTCTTTTGATGTTGTTTTAGAATTCATTTCATTGTACTTTATTGTATCATGTTTGGGGAGAATATTCTTGAGGATTTCATTTCCTGTTTGGTATCTCTTAATATTTTTCAACCTCTCTGGCTGCTCCTGTTTTATGATCTGGGAAAACTCTATGATAAGACTTTCCCTTATTTGAGCAGCCACAGTGGTGTCTGCAGGAGTTTTCATCTCAATACTTGGCCTGCCCTTTGGCTGATTTTGCCTTCCCCCTTGTTGACACCACAAGCTGGCAAGGTTGCAACCAGTGAACTAATCATTGCATGATGCAAGACAGCAGATTCACGCACAACTTTTGGCTACCTCATAATTACACTGCACCCTTTCTTGGGAATTTAATTTAATTGTTCTGCTGGGAAAAACACAAATGGAAAGCAAATTATATGCACTGCCCTGAATGGAAATGTTTGAAATGAATGAAAGGCAGAATAAATGGCTAAAACAAATATTTTTTGGCATAGCACTGAAACAAAGGCTGAAGCCAGGTCAAGTTAGTTGTTCCTGGTAATAATAGCAATAGCAATAGCAATAGACTTATATACCGCTTCACAGTGCTTTGCAGCCCTCTCTAAGCGGTTTACAGAGTCAGCATTTTGCCCCTAACAATCTGGCTCCTCATTTTACCAACCTCGGAAGGATGGAAGGCTGAGTCAACCCTGAGCCTGGTGAGATTCAAACTGCCGAATTGCTGGCAATCGGCAGTCAGCAGAAGTAGCCTGCAGTACAGCATTCTAATCACTGTGCCACCATGGCTCATAATCCACTACCCATGAAGACTGAGGTCTGAAGATCCATACTTCCTAGGAGCTTACTGTGATAAACTACAAGCTCAGCCAACATGACTTCTGTTATTGAGATTTGGAATAATGAACTTTTGGAACCTGACATCAGTGAGGATTTACCATCAGTCATCAAGAATAAGAGAAGAAAGAAGGACCTTGGAAGACAAAAGAGTCTCTTCTTTATTAAAAGCCAGTCTCCTAATTACTGAAAAGTGGAACTGTTCTAATAGGCAAATGCTAAGCGAATGCAAACTCACCATGAATTTATATATTTAACTCACCCAAGCAAAATAATTATTCTTTTTAATCAAGTCTATTCAAACCTCATATTACTTTATTCTTCCATTTCAATAGCAAAATGATTAAGATTGAATCTTAAAGGAATTCTTCACAACAATAATTCCTCTTATCGCAGGAGGCAGTCTTTGCTTCGTCTTGCAAATTCTTAGTCTTTAAATATTCAGTATATCAGAAAAGCTCCATTCCTCTTTCAGAAAAAAATAAGAGAGTACACACTAGAGAAAATTGAGAAAAAGGAGAAAAAAAGGCCCATTATTATCTGCAACAAATTCATAGGGGGAAAATCCCCAGCATCTCTAACTCCATGGAAATTTAGCTACTGCTGCAAAATGTCAGTCTTCTGACAGTAACAGTCCAAAGGGAAATAAAAAAAAATATATTTTGGAAGATACATGCATTTCTATCTTGGTTTAAGCATAGAAGATATATGTTTAAAATAGGTTGCTTTGTTGTGGTTCACCTTCAGTATATAGCAGGAACTAAAAAAAAAAAGCATACATATGTATATGTTGCCCAAAATGCATTCATCAAGTTTTTCAGCAACATAATAGGATAATAAACAGGTATGATAAAGATTGTTTCCATCCCCTTTATATTAACTATGCTTTAGGTCACATGACCAGGAGGGACTTAGAAGGAAGGTGTCAGCAATATTGCTAGTTGCTGACCAACTGCCTCTCCCGCAGTGATTTTTTTCTGGGTTTCCCCCCCCACAATCCCTGGCCTGATTTGATCCATCTTCACTAACAATTCTTCTTATGCCAGCTGTTTCCCCAGTACCACATTTGGTTCACTTCTATTTTCAAAGTGTTATACTGCTGAGTGATAGACAAATGGATAGATACTAGTCCTGGGGCCCCTTTATTTTATTTCTTTCCAACAATCAATAAAAAGTAAAAGTTCTGAGTATAGTTGAAACTTAAATGCAGGATATTTGCTTTGCGTGATATAAGGAAAGCATAAAGAAATATGTTTAAATGCAAGAAATGGTGTACATGTCTGTGTATTTGTGTTTGTGTGGGGGGTGGGGGTGTATAACCCTTGCAAAGTTTTGATTTTTAATAACTTTAATAACGTTGCTTCTATATATAATATAAACCATGTAACAGAGAAGGAATTTATGATTTAGTATATTTATTTGTAGGAATGATACATTTTGACATATCGGTTATTACTTTAAATGCAAAGCATAGCACGATTCTGAAATTCTCCAAACACATTCTACAATTGTGTTTGACTTACAGCATTGATTAAATTTGTTATTCTAGCTTTTTAATCTGGTAACCAGTTTATTTAAATCTTGAGTAAAGTCTCTCTCTGTCGCATTTTTCAGATTGTTTAAATTATATAAAGAGATGAATATATTAAAATGAAAGTTGCACAATATCTTTATAGAATGGAATTCTTCATTAAGCAGGGTCTTGTGACATTTATTCTCCCAGTAGAGGCCACCAGCTTTCTCTATGTTGTCCTCTTAGAAAACAATTCAAAGTATTTACATTCCACTGATTTTTGAGGATGGCTTTGAAAGCTATGGTGTTTACTATCTGCTATCTGCTATCTTTATTTTTTGTTTTGGAATGATATTTTGGCTACTTTTATTGCCAGTTCAAAGACAGTTTGCTAATCAGTGACAATGTTTTTACAGAAATTGTAGCTTGAGGTTTTATGTTCAGAGTTGCTCTTTGACCTAAATGGCAGACATACTTTCATTTAGTAAGGGGTTTTTTCCCCCCAAAGAAGAGGGAGTAACCAAAGAGGTATGGATGAAGACCGGAACATTTAAAATACTAAAATAATATTAAATTAATTAAATACTTGCCAAATTATGCCCAAACTACTACAACTGTACTTACCAATTGCTTGGATTGCTACATGTAACGCAATATGAGTGAAGTTTATTAATCTAATCTATATTTTCTGTATAATACGAAAAGCAGTATCTGAAAACCTAAACCATGACAATGGATAAAGCAATGGAAGTCAATAGCAATCACCCATCTGCTCCTGACTGTGGCATAAACTATGATTGTTACTTGGAATTTTAAGAGGAATAAAGAATAAAAATCACGACTAAACAAATGAAATGAAAACTATTAGGGCTGTTGTGTGTCTGTGAAACAAAAAGCAAGGGGGTAACAAATCTGAATTAAGGTCATCTGAACTTGTGGGGCAGAATTAATGATTACACATAGAAAGGTGAAAGTGTGGGCTTCATTATAAAAGACATGGCTAAAGCTAAATGTAAGAAAGTTTTTTTTAAAAAAAAACCCACCTATTTTATGATAAAAGAATGCAACCCCAGATTTACAATCTGATATGTTTGCTATTTACCTGTAAAGTAGCTCTCTATTAACATAGTTAACCAGTAATATTTCCTGTGATCAAGGTTTAATTTTATGTTTTAAAAATGTGCTAGTCTCTATAATTATTATAATGTCTTTGTGCTTTTTCATTCCTTTTTTTCCTTTTTCCGATGACTTTTGTTTTGCTTTTTTCTATGGCCGTTTTCTTTAAATGCGCATTTTGAAACAAAAAATAAAAAAGGAAGGATGAATTGCAGTCATCTAGGTTGCTATGGGTGCAAATGAAAGCAGAAATCAGTGCTTTAATGACAGCTCCATATATGCTCCAGTGAATGATGATAATGGAAGAATCAGAGATGGGTTTTTGGGGAAAATGTGCAATATGCTGAATGAAGGCAATCCAGAGGGGGGGGGGGGGGGGGGGAAATATTCATGTTAGGTGACATGAATGGATGGGTAGAAATAAGAGACTCCAAAAAAGTGATTGAACCATACAAAGACTCAAGAATAGTAAGAATCAACCCAGAAAGTCTGTTCTGAATAAGTGGTTTAATTTTATCTCTAGTCATTCATCCTCATGGAAAAGAAGTGAAGATAAATCTAAAACAGTCTATAATTTTGTATAGACTGAAATATTAAAGGGATTAATGAAGGATACAGTGGTAACGTTTGTTCCGAATGTCAAACAAATCAATGTGGTTTTGACAGTGTGAACAATATATCCTAGGAAAAATAAATACGAAAGAAAAGGAAAGAAGTAAATATAGGTAATCTTTGATTTATGATCACAACTGAGCCCAAAATTCCTGTTGCTAATTCCATATTAAATGCCCCTTTGCCCCATTTTATGACCTTTCTTGCCACAGTTGTTAAGTGAATCACTGCAGTTGTTAAGTTAGTAACATGATAGTTAATTGAATCTGGCTTCCCCATTGACTTTGCTTGTCAGAAGATCGCAAAAGGCGATCACACAACTCCGGGACACTGCAACTGTCATAGATATGTCATAAATACTTTGATCACATGACCATGGGGATGTTGTAATGGTTGTAAGTGTGAAAAATGGTCATAATAGCAATAGCAATAGCACTTAGATTTATATACCGCTTCACAGTGCTTTTACAGCCCTCTCTAAGCGGTTTACAGAGTCAGCATATTGCCCCCGACAATCTGAGTCCTCATTTTACCCACCTTGGAAGGATGGAAGGCTGAGTCAACCTTGACTCATATAAGAGGAAAATGTTGTATAATGGGCTGAGAAAGAAATAGTTGTGGAGAATGTAGCCAAACGCAGGAGAGAATTGTTAAGATTAAAAGAGAAGAGAAATTGCTGAATAAATTAAATGGATAAAGAAGACTAAACCAGGAGCTCAAGTTGATTGAATGGAATTTAGAATAAAAGTGAAATGGTGAAATGATTTATGTTGAAACTGGAGGGAACATGGAAGTGCTATTTAAAACAGTTGTATGGGAAGGATAGTTATATGTCAAAGAATAGAACTGAAATGAATGTCTATAGAGATTCTCAGTCATCCTGGTCATGGTTGTCCCAAAGGTGCTTTTTCAAAAGGCAACTGGACTTCGTTTTTCCTTGAAGACATTTCACTTCTCATCCAAGAAGCTTCTTCAGTTCTGACTGACAAAATTTTTTTGAAGAAGCTTCTTGGATGAGAAGCAAAACGTCTTCAAGGAAAAATAAAAGTCCAGTTGCCTTTTGAAAAAGCACCTTTGGGATAATTGAAATGAGTGATACAAATGACACTGTCTCAAAAACACTGGAAAAAAGAAAGGTGTAAATGGTGTAAAAATTTTGATATTTTTTTTAACTGTGGGTGTGAATGGTGTAACTGTAGAAATATGAATGTGGTTTGCTTATGTAGTGCTGGTATGCCTGGTATAATATGTGTGCATACCTGATGATACGAAGAATGCCATCACTGTTCCAGTATACAAAGGAAAGGTAGCAAAACTGAACGAGCAAACTCTCAGAAGATTAGTTGTTAAGTGTGCCTGAGAAGGTGCTTGACAGAATTGTAACTGAAAAGAGTACAAGAGATGACAATGAGTACAATTTATGTGCAATGTGATTTTATGCCACGCAGGGGTGTGTGCAGGCTAGATATTTGCTCTTCAGCTGGCCACAGAGAAATATCTGAATGTGAGAAAGTTTGCTGTATATTTGTTGATTCAGAGGGGCGTGCATAAGCGCACCAGCGTGCTTACCGTCCCTGTCCTAATGTTCCCGTTTATTCGTATCCATTTCATGTATTCATAATTATGTTTTTATATCTGTTATCTAATACATGCCTGACTAAATAAATAAATAAATAAATAAATAAATAAATAAACAAACAAAAAAAACATATGCCAAAATGAAAGGGTTGAATTATTGGATGTGTAGCAGAAATGCGAAATTGGAGATTGGTTGCTGACTGCAATAACGTCTCTATTGTGAGAAATGAAATTTGGTCAACAGAAGTGAAAATAACTGTTTGTAAGAGCATGGGTCTGACCACATTGTTATATGGACTTGAGAATTGAGTATGTCAGGAGAAACATGATAGGAAGCTGAATATGGTAGGAATACAGTACTTAAAAAGAGTTTGGATGAAATAAAAAGAGATAGGATTAAGAATGCATGGATGCTACTGTATATGAATGTGGACTAAATATTAAAAGTGAGTGACCAGTACTGAAGAAATAAATGAAGATGCTTTAGTCATTCAGGGAGATTGAATGTGATTGAATTGCAGAACAAATAAATAAAGAATAAAATAGAAGTCATTCTTGCTTAGAGACCACTTGTGCAGTGACTATTTGAAGTTACAATCATGCTGAACAAGGAGACTAATGGCTGGTCCTCGAAGTTGCAGCTACTGCAGCGTCCCTACAGCTATGAGCCGTGATGGCGCAGTGATTAGAATGCAATACTGCAGGCTAACTCACTACTCACTCCAGGAGTTCAATTGTGGTTGGCTCAAGGTTGACTCAGCCTTCCATCCTTCCGAGGTGGGTAAAACGAGGACCCAGATTGTTGGGGGCAATATGCTGATTCTGTAAAACCGCTTAGAGAGGGCTGTAAAGCACTGTGAAGCAGTATATAAGTCTAAGTGCTATTGTTATGTGATTGTGATTCAGGTACTTGGTAACTGGTGCACAATTACACTGGTTGCAGTATGCCTCAGTCATGTAATTGCCATTTTGTGGCAATTTTGCCTTCACTGACAGCTTCCAAAAGCAAAGGGAAAGGGGAAACTTGGCAGGAAAGGCAAGTCACAGTCATGTAAAGTTACGCTTAATGACCACACATGATTTGCTTAACAACTACAACTGGAATTGCAGGAACTGCCAACATAAGTTGGCACAGTCATGTGATTATTTGCTTTATGACATGTTGCTTAGTGATGGAGTTCCTTGTCCCAATTATGGTTGTTAACTTCCTGTAAATTAAGAGGAGAGGGAAAGCCAAAGTAGATGTTATGGGATGAAGTCTATGAAATCCTCCAAAGGAAAAAAGTAGAAGTTGATAAAGCAAAATGTAAGAACAAATGTGTTGATGTATTAGAATCAAGATGGCTTGTATGGGGTAGAAAAGTATAGAGGAATGCAACAAATGATTTTCTTATAAATTACATTTAGCTATATTTCCTTTCCTTGTTCTTTTAATTCTTATTCTTTTAATTTCTCTTTGATTATTTCTTATTTACTGAGATTTCACTGAGGGAATAGCAAAAGGGAATAGTAGAATTGTATCTATATATGTTATGGATATAATTCAATATGATCATTTCCCATGCTTAAAAGGATTCCCAATATATTTGTCACTTTAAAATTATATTTTGGCAGCAATTTTGGGAAAGTTCTGGAGGCATCACTTAACCATGGGCTTTTGTGGGATTGTAGATTGTGAAAGAATATGAAACAAAAGCATGTATTTGGAAGAGTTACTTTCCTGACTCTGGTACTGACAAATAAATTCTGTAGTTAATATTGAATGTATGTACTGTATGTATGTATGTATGTATGTACAGTATGTATGTGTGTATTTTGCTGTTTTTTTGTACAGTAATTTTTGTACAGATCAGTAAAAATACAGTTCATTAGCACTGAACAATAGCATCACTAAAAAATAACTACAACTCACAACAAAAAAAATATGCCCACGAATGCATAGACAACAGGCATCTAGGTAAAATCATTTTTTCTTGGGGCAGTATTATCTTACTATCTCCTAAGTGAACAGGCTTGTTTTTTTGATTTTCTAAATGTTGACACTATGAAGGCCACCTGCCTTTCTTTCAAGAAATAATATATAATCAGAGCAACTTTCCAACTCCTAGGTAGGCATCATGTTCCCAAAGTAGGAGCCATTCTTTTCCTTAGTGCTTTGTTAACTGCAACAAAGACAAAAAAAAAATGTGCAACTCTAGATAACGGATTTATCCTGTAGGCCTCTTGTTTACATGACATTTTCTTTCTAGGTCAAGGGTTCACCACCTGAAGCTTCAAGGCCGCTTGCAATACACAAAGTCTTTGATGTGGTTGCAGAGCTCTCACGAATATTATCAATTAATTGAATGTTTTTAACTACAGAGAGGGGATTACTAAATAATTGAATGAGGAATAATTATTTGATTAGAATTACATTTAAGTATTGATTAAATAAAATTTAGCTTTTGTTCTGGAACTTCTTATTTCCTTCTCTTTGCATCTACTTTGAGAGTGATTCCCAACCTGCTGTTCAAACTCTAAGTGTAGCTTTTAGTTTCCTTAAATTGTGTGTTCCTAAGTAGTTTTGGAAAAGAATTTTAAAAGAGTTAATCTTCCAGAATAGCATTTCCCCCCCCCCCTCATAAACTGCCCAGAATTCTTACTGTCAAGGTTAAAACCCTTCTTTATCTTTCTTGGAACTCTGCATACAAATTAATTGACTGTATACCATCAAGTCATTTTTAACTTCTGGCAACCACATATAGATTTTTTCCCCATAACAATCTTTCCCTAACTATGGTCTTTCAAGTCTTTCAATGGCCTATATAAACAAATAAATGCCTTTTTTATATCCTGGATTTGAGTGAAGATGCAGCTACTAGTTGTTTTAGTAAATAATCTGACTGGATTGCATGCAACCACTGATTGAATCAGTTCACATATCTGTAGTAATTCCATTTCTGTATTACATTTGGTGAATCTTCTTTCTTTCTGGATCAAAAAAGGTCACATTCCATCCCTTGCAAATAGCATGGGAAGGGCAAACCGGAACTGGTCTTTATGATTTCAAGGTACCCAGAAACCACAGTGAAATAACTTTTTATGTTTTCTACTCCTAAAACCAATGCAGAGATACCTCTTCCACACCACCATCCTATAGTGGACTGAAATTTCGCTATTCATTCTCCATTAAACATTCATCAGTTTAGATTCTGGATTGTTCACTAATGCCAGGCTGAATCAGGCCATTTATATTTATACAATGAGCCTTGGTGGCGCAGTGGTTAGAGTGCAGCACTGCAGGCTACTTCAGCTGACTGCTAGCTGCAGTTCGGCGGTTCAAATCTCACCAGGCTCAAGGTTGACTCAGCCTTCCATCCTTCCGAGGTGGGTAAAATGAGGACCCAGATTGTTGGGGGCAATATGCTGACTCTGTAAACTGCTTAGAGAGGGCTGCAAAGCACTGTGAAGCGGTATATAAGTCTAAGTGCTATTGCTATTTTTATTGGATGGGAGAAAAGGGATTTTACAGAGAGTCCAGAAGACTGGAGAAGAGGATCTCATCTTATTCTGTTAGTGGCCAATCTCTGTTGCTTTTCTTTTAAACATGCCAATGCCAATGCGGTGGCAGCACAAGGGCTCTCATTCTTCATTCTTTTCTTGATTACAAAGCTCATCTGAATGATAACTCAATGAACAACGTGCTTAGAGCCCTTTTTAAAGGAAAAGAGAGTACAGTAGCTATGTACAGTATATAATGATATGCCTTTTCTCCCTCCTGAATGGAATTTGTCCTACCTTCTGCTTCAGTTTTACCTTACCTTTCACAAATGGAGCAAATTCAGTGATGAAGTTATTGAAGTGGTTCAATAACATCTGGATCCCAATACATTCTCCATTGGGATCTATGGAAAATCACAACATCTGAAGAGATTGTCCTAATTCTCTGTAACTTCAAGGCCTGTCAAAGTGAGTTGTTTGGAGGAACAGGGACTAGATCAGAGAATCTCATAAGTATTTATCCAAAGGAATCATCTCTATTATATAACTTCCTAATTACTGTCCTTGAGTGCTATTGAATAAACCATGAATAATATAGAAGAAAGCAGAAGTTTACAGATCTGAGAATTTAATTTAATAAGCAAATCATTTCTGGAAGATAATTCTGTTCATAATGTGATGCAATGGAAAAGTTGTTTTCAAACTGAAGTAAGGTTAAATATATGAAGAACATTTTAATTTGTCTGATATAACAATGATTAGAATAAATTTGCAGCAGCATACACAATGGAAAAATGAGAGGGAGTAGTTTCCATTGATAGAATTGATGCACATACACATTAGAGAGAGAAGTAAGTCAGACTGAACATAGACCTCTTCAGAATAAACCTGCTCTGCAAAGAGAAGTACAGTGCTATGAAATCTAAAATTAAAATTGAGGATTAGAAATTAATTCATAGCAAGTACTGATTTCAGATATATTTAGTATGAAGTGATCTTTGTTTCCTTGCCATTATTTAGTTATCATTGTTAGCAGATCTACTTTGCAGACTTAAATCAATTTAATCCTAAATGTACTTGCACAGGACTGAGGGCCTATTAGCTGTTCCAAAGCCATTACAGAGGAGAGTTCTCAAAGACAATTACAGTTGAGGCGTTTCCTAAAATGTTGTACATACTTTCATTCCTTAACAGGGCTATTTCTGGAAGCCAGCCCACCTGATTTCTTCCTGGAAACAGTAAATTGTTAAGCAAGCAGAAGCTCATCAATGGTTTTCCCACTAACTCTCTACGTTTCATGGCTTTTGGTAGGAACTGGTTTTTCTCAATCTAATTGGCTCTTTAGTCAGGAGGAAGTTGTGCTCTTTGTATGTGTGTCTATGTGTGTGTTTTTAATAATTGAAGTGGAGTTATTTCAGATCTCCTATTCTTGCTTTGATTTCATTTCTAAAAGTGTAAAAGGCAGTGAATTCACATTGGTCCATATTCATTGCAGGAATCCACGATAATTCAGTGGTATAAATCCAAATCCACAGAAAGCAATATAGAAGAAAAGAAGGAATCTTGAGAGACACACTTTAGTTTTCTGACAACTCTATACAATTGAAGTTTTGGGGATGGTTCCATGTAAGAGAATACCAAATAGTGAAAGTTGCATTTGTGTTTGAAGTAAAAACTCAGTGGAATATAAGAATTGTGTAGCAAATTTGCAATATAGTATTTTAATTAAATATAGATGGGAAAGTTTATAATTACTTGTAGGGGCAAGTATGTACCACACATTTCAAATGTATTTTTCAGCGTTCAGCTAGGGTGGACATTTTATGTTTAATGTTAATGCTAATGATATAATATATTTGTCATTTATTATTTTTTGTACACACATTTTTCTTACTATTGTTTGGTTGCTCTGTATTTGTTTCATTTTTTCCTTCTTTTTTTCTATTTTGTACTTTAACTTTGGAGATAAATAAAAACTGTATTGACAAAAAAACTGTGTAGCAAATTCATATATTTTCAGTATCCATGGCTCACGAAAGTGGACATTGCATACCCATCTGATTTACCAGGATTGAAATGTATAATTGAATATTAATTTTTATATGACATTTTAATGAATTCAAGCCATACTACATTTATAAAATATTATACCTAATTTGATCTTGCAGAGCTCCAACATAGTATAGGCTGCAAAAATAAAAAATTAGAGGTTGCTTAGGAGACAAAATTCTGTATCCAGAAGTAAATGCTACAAGACATATTTGGAAATGCTGGGAAGTAAGTAGAACATTTACCCTTATTTTGATTATAACCTTACAATTTGAGATAATCACAGGTAATTTTTAATGGGTATTCAAGTTTTTGCAAAATGATTGTCTAATGCAGGAAAATAATTCAGCTAATTAAAACATATTTGGTCCAAATGCATTTATAAATGCATTTACACTTAAATTCAATATTAATATTGAAAGACATGTTGGACAATTCTAAACCTACCGCTTTGTTTAATATACAGTTAAATAATATTTAAAGATACATATCATTTATTTGCTACAGGGCATACATTTGTATTAGAAACTGATGGGCTCTTGAACAATAAAACCTTGTGGAGAAACAGGCCAGATTAATCACCATGCCTACTGATTCAGTGTTTAATTAAGATATAACCACATGTTCTGCTTTGCACCTGTTCGTAATTCTCAAGTCTGCATTTGATTCCATCTTTTGAGTAAACTATGAGAAAAACTGAATGCTTTTTTGAATGTTTTTGGTCAATTAACAGTTACTGTCTCTTATTCTCACCCTCTATGGAACATTTATTTATGTTTTAATGTAGATATATATTTTATGACTATAAGCCACCCAGAGTTACCTGTTGGTAAGATGGGCAGCCAATAAATGTTATTAATAAACAAATAAATAAATTTGTGAAAGTCAGATACAATGCCCAAGGTCATCTATCAAGCACATTTACAACCTTTAAGTATGTTAAACAAAGATGCATACTTTTTATAAATACTGGTAGGCTACTTAGATAATCTATCAGCTATCAGAAAAGCAAATGTCCATCCTGTGGTATGCTAATGACGTAGTAAATCTCTCTGGCTAAATATTGTAAGGGGGATGATCTGGAACTAAACCATTAAAAGCCAAAATCATGGTCTTTGCTAGCAGATCAACATGTTCCTGCCCTATAAATGGAAACATTGAGCCAGTCCTATGCTTTAAATACGTGAAACAATCTTCCATTTCTTTGCCTTCAGGATAGTTATGTTTCCTAGAGTATTCAGAGGAACTCTATGCATATTCCACTATCTAAACTTCTTGTGATCTAAAGGAGGCTTCTGTAATATCCACATCCATTAAGCCATTTGAAACACAGTAATTCATACAATTCTGGTGGAGCTCACTATCATCACTGGACTCTATTCCAGTTCCTCTTCACATATTATCAGCAGGCCAGTACACACTTTACATCAGTGGTGAAATCCAATTTTTTTAACTACCGGTTCTGTGGGCGTGGCTTGGTGGGCATGGTGTGGCTTGGTGGGCATGGCAGGGGAAGAATACTGCAAAATTCCCATTCCCTCCCCACTCCTGGGGGAAGGATATTGCAAAATCTCCATTCCCACCCCACTCTGGGGCCAGCCAGAGGTGGTATTTGCCGGTTCTCTGAACTACGCAAAATTTCCGCTACCGGTTCTCCAGAACCCAGAGGTGGGTTCCTCCTGGTTCGGACCGGTTTGCCTGAACCGGTAGCGACCCGCTGGTGACATCACAGTGACATCACGGATCCGGTTCGGTCGGTGCCAGTCCGTGGGCGGCGCCATCTTTTTTTGGGATTTTTTTTTGAAAAAAAATTTTTTTGGGAATTTTTATTTATTTATTTATTTTCTCTTCTGCACATGCGCAGAAACCGAGTTTCCGGCACTGCACATGCATCGCCATCTTGTTTTCAGCTTTTTTGGGGGGGGGTTATTCTTCGGCACTGCGCATGCGTGCGCATGCCCATGAGGCATGCCCACGTGGCGCAGAAGGAAGCGAACCGGCAGCGAGGTAAGTTAGAACCCACCCCTGCCAGAACCTGTCAGAACCTGCTGGATTTCACCCCTGCTTTACATAGTATATAATGGACATAGAGAACTCCATTTAGGACATAGAGAAAGCTCCATATTTCCCCATCTCTGAAAACTTAAGGTATGTAGTCACATTCACTATATATCTAACTCAGTTAGATGCCCCTAACAACAGAAGGATTTTTAATCTGCATTGACTTCCTTTAGGCTATATTAGAGAGACGTTGTAGGATGATCTCTTTCCCAGAATGTCTGTATCCCTGTGATGCTGGGCAGGGTGATACCATTAAGCAAGTCCTCCTCTCCTGTCAGGGTATGTAGATTTAATAGCTGTAAGCTGATGAGAGGTTGTAAGCGGAGGCAACCGGAAGCTGATGCAATGGGAATGAGGCAGCAGGGTTACTGGTTACTGCCACTTTAAGAAGCTGGGTAAGAAGCTGCCTATATAAGGGAAGCCATTAGAGGGCATGTCCCTTCTCCTCATGCTCTTCTCCGTGTATCAGTAGCTGTATGATAAGGTATTTAACCACGTATAAGTTTGTATATATTTAGCTGTATATAAACCACTATTAATTATCTAAAGGCTCTGTGTGCTGTGTGCTGTGGTTTTTGCTCCTGGGTTTATCTCATAATACTAATCACACTGCCTAAACTCTGACATCTCCTGCTTATTTTACAAAGATACATTACTATTAATATCTGTTTGTCTATTATTCTTGTTTTTAGCTGTTTTTATAGTTTTTTAAAAATATTAGTTAATATAATGTTTTAGGTATTGTTTTAGTTTTGTTGTACCCCACCCACAGTCACTTGCTTGTGTGATGGGCAACTTTATAAATTAGATTCATAAATAGAAATAATAAAAATACTTGAAGTACATGTGTTCTCCCACTACTCACCAGTTACTAGGCCAGACATACCAATTTTAAATTTCTGTACTAACCCAAGTTAGGCAAGAATTTTCAAAGAGTTGGAAAACCAGTTATTAAAATTCTTAAAGAATATTTAGAATGTTTGTTACTATCTTACACCAAAGCTAATTCAGTAGAAGATTTCTTAAAGATTATTGGATACCCCAGAAACTGATACATAAAAATTGGTTGTCAACTTTTTTATGCTGGAAGAGTAAAATGATGAAGGGACATATGACTTGGGGTTGTTCTATTGTGATCTCATTTTGGTTGAATATTCATATATTTGTGAAGATACTTTTGGAAAAAGAAAGTATAAAGTTCTGGATGTGATTTTGAAATTTATATATTTATAGAGAGAAGAGGTGGGAAGTAGAGAGAGACTATAATTTTTTTTAAATCATGGAACATAACAAAATAGTTCATTTTGTTGTAATTAAAACTCTATCTCACTTAAGGGCACTTAAGGGTTATATAAAGGTTATACGTCACTTCTTTAGGGAGAATGTTAAAACTGAGATATTCCTGATTTCTTTTAAAAGGTACCCAAAATGCCCCATCCAATTCCACTGCAATGATTTATATTGTCCTCAGGGAAGCTAGAGGTATTTGCAGTCTTCAACTTGACATCATTTAGAAACACAGGACACTACCCCATAAGACAGTAGACTATGGTTTACCTGGTAATCCAAATATGTGTTCTACCATTAAGCTACGTCACTTTTTTCCCCTCTTATGATTTCTCTTCAAAATGTTATGTTGCATGAAGTAGCTAAAAACAAAAGTTTAATCTCAGAACTAAGTTTGGCTTTATTGGAAGTTAAGAGATGATTTTCTATTCTAGTAAGAAATTTTCCTATGTAACCGAATGCAATCAAAAAAGGAAAGAAGAATGCAGGGCAGAACACTCTATTTCCCACCCATTGCTAATTGCTTTGGGAGAATTGTGCTCTCATTATAGTTATAAAATAGTCGAGTCTCCAGCAATTGCAATCAGGGTTATACAAAATGTACTAAGGATCTCCCTGTGTGTGTATGTCTGTGTATCACCATGATAGAACATGTAAGCATTCATCACACACAGATGGCCCGTGCAAATCACAAGAGCCCAAATTCAAACTCAGTATCATGTGTCTCAGATGTTGCTGACTGGATTTAGACTGCAAACAACTGCTTGTCTGGAAGTTGCCAGAAAGGTTTATATCATGGCAAATAGTAGATGAAGAGAGTGGCTCAAAATGAGGATCAGAATTAATCCATGGGGTAATTATGTTTTTATAGATCCTCTCCATGAGAATAATCACCTGCAGTTTAGTTTATTGGATGCATTTTCTGCAAGGGTCAGAGACATGGCTGACAGACTGCCTGCTATATTGTATAATTCCATGAAGACTGAGAAGAGAAATGCTGCATCAGGCCAGCACATGGAAACATCTCTTCCTCTTCAACCAGTTGCTGCTTTGCCTCCTTAGTAGGAAAACCTTGGGGATTTAAGGGTTCCCTATGAGAATCTGCTAGATGCAAAGATACACATTGGGAAGGAAGGAAATCAATCACTGCCTTCATGAGTAATATAGTAAAAGCTGTATAGAACCTGACAATCTTATACATACCTATTCAGATTCAAGCCCCACTGATTTTAGTCATTTACTCTCAAGAAAGATTGATGGAATCGCAATGTAAGACTAATACCCTCATCCTCAAATAAAGAGCTGAGTGCAAAAAAAGGGGGTATATTTATGTAGAATTGCATATGTTTCTGTGTCACATTACAATTTATAATCAGCACATCAGTCTGCATAGAAAATAGCGACTCTATTGGCATCTAACTTTTGCATTGTTAGAAACTGCTCCAAGTGTGAGGAATCAATAGACAATAGAGAACTCTAATTAAAATATTACCTAAATATAAACATTGTGCAGAAGAGATAGTTCAAGCAAATGTTACTTATTTGTGTATGTATAAACTATGCATGACATTTATAGAATAATAACAAGCTGGTATAATGTTTCCAATCAAAGCAGTGGAAGAGATGGCAGATGATGGAAATGAGAGTAAATAGAAGATACTATATTCAATTCTGGTAAACCTACATTAGCAAGCAGCACAAAGCAAAGTGTATTACCTGAAAGTAAGCTGCAATAGTTGGGTTCAATGAACATTAACCCATGGTTTACTTGATCATAGTTTATTGAATGATTTTCATTTACCTTGGTTCATATGAATTTCTAATGGCAAGCCATGTTAGAAAATCATAGTGATTAGTTTCGCACAACATGCTAAGTCAAAACCAAACAAATCACAATATATGTATAAACATATACATATTGCATACCATACCATGCAAATGCTAACAAAGTCCAAATCTGAGCCCTTTTGAAATCAGTCAAGTTAAATTAGATGAAACTTTTCTGGCTGGATGTTATATTAAATTACAAAAGCTGCCTCCCCTCCCCCCCTGCAATAAATCTGTGTCTTTGATTGCAGAGTGGTAGGAAAGCTCCATTGTGGGCAGAGGGCTCCCTTTGAAAAGGGGCAAGCTGACAGTGAGAACTGTCAATGGAATCAATGAAACAGCTTGCCTCCTGGAGTTGTGGGTGTTCCATCACTGGAGGTTTTCAAAACAGGATTGGACAACCATTTGTCTGGGATGGTACAAGGAATCCTGCCTTGGGCAGGGGGCTAGTCTAGAAGACTCTTCTAGCTCTATGATTCTATGATTCTATCCCCTGTGCTATGTGCATACTTCAACTGCAGTCCAAAGCATGCATTAATTGTAGCCTTCATTTCAGTGTAGTGTTTTGCATAAAATGCTTCACTCCTGATTTCAGTCTCAACTTCCGAAAATCTACTTTAGAGATAAAAGTGTGGCTCTTATTAATTAAAAAAAGGGGTTGCTATTAATATTTCTGCCTTAGTATCTAATATTATGCTTTCCGGAATTATCTGAACTTAAAGGATCCTGTTGTATATGTGCAATATTCCAAACTAACCACACCAGAGTTCACACGTTTCAGATGAATGACAAATTTGCAGTTGTGTGGCTGGAATACTACAGGGCTGTACATTATACCAAAATTGGCAACTCATCCTGCTAATACAGTACTTCAAAATGATTATGCGTTTTGTCCCTTAAAAGTGGCCCTTAAACAGGCATGAATGCTATGCATACATGTACGTATGTATGTATGTATGTATGTATGTATGTATGTATGTATGTATTCGGTTTCCATATTTTCTTTATTTCTATTTGATAGAACAAGACAGCAGGAAAGATATATATATATATAGAAATGGTTTGCTATGCAGTTAATTAAGCCTGTGAAATGGTCTGGAATACTTTTGGAAGGGAATGTATAAGTAAAAGAAAAGTAACTGTGGTTTTTAATGCAGAGTTAATTCCTGATCTCACCCCTTGTGTGTGTGTGTGTGTGTGTGTGTGTGTGTGTGTGTGTGTGTATGTATGTTTTATAAATGTATGTATGTATGTATGTTTTATGTATACATACATACATACATACACATACACACACACACATAAGGGGTGAGATCAGAAATTAACTCTGCATTAAAAACCACAATTACTTTTCTTTTACTTATACATTCCCTTCCAAAAGTATTCCAGACCATCTCACAGGCTTAATTAACTGCATAGCAAACCATTTCTTAATGATACATACCCACAGAGGCACATCCACACTCAACAGCTGCACAAGGCAGGAAGTAAAGTTTTTTTTTTCTTTTGCAAATCTGCAAATGCTCCCTCAGAAGGTGGGATACAATCATTATTGTCGGTTTGGACATTTTTGTTAATAATCCTAGACTTAGACATTCCAATTAATACATTTTTAGCAGCGTAAAAACTTTTTAAGTAGCTCTGGGTGCAACATTTCCTTACTGATGATTCCATACAGTCAATGGCTAATGGTTTGCTTCCTCCTTCTTCATCATTCCTTCCTTCCTTTGTAAATTCCTTGCCCTCACCAACTGAACTGGAGCTAGAATGGAGACACAGAAAGCAGACTGAAGAAGGAACTCTGAAGATTGCAGAGGTAAAACAGAAAATAAATATATCAAAAAGTATCTAAGGCAGATTTTCTTCTCATCTTCTGGTCATGGGTGCATATTAAATTACGTTGAAATGATGCATTCTTTAATATTCAATACATGACAAGCCACTAATTGCCAGAGAACTTTAAAGTGAACATATTAATACATTCAGGGGAAACTGTCTCATGTTGTCTTTTCTGTGCTCTGCCTTGCTGTGGGAACAGAAAAATGTGTGTTAAATATTGCTTTTCAGCCCTTCTACAATAGCACTTCTGCTTTGTCTCCTATGATTCTGACCTGTTCTTCACCCCATCAGCTCCTGTGAGCCCCACCCCACCACTGACTTATGCCTTCTTAGCTATCAGTTCCTACTGAAGCACACATTAACAGAAGCAATCAAGTACCCTTTGTTAGACCTTAAGAGGCACTGAGTTAAGATTTATAAAATTGGAAAGGATTCTGTATACCCATGTTGATTAATCCATCAAGCCATAACAATATTGTGCAATACCACTAAAGGATAAACAGATCATGGTTAGCATGATCGGTTACTAAAAGTTGCATTTTATTCAAGTAAGGAATCCTGAATGGGAAATGAGGGACACACATTTTAGAATTTAATAATGAATTTGGGTTTGGTTCTCAAGAAGAGGGTAAATTAAAGTATTATTTATGCTGGGATTAAGAACAGTTATATTGAATTTCAAGAATATATTTCTGTTTCAACTGCCGCTTAAAAAATAAAATCAACTTTACAATCTGGGGAGTATAACTGGGTGTGTAGAGGATTTTGTATTACAGGAGGAAAAAAAAGCCATGGCTTTTGTACACAAAGATCATTGCTCGTGGATCTATAACAGACTCAAAGTTCTTTTTGACTTGTCTTGGATTTTTTTTCCTGGTAATTCTCAGATGTCCCAGGATGTTGGAAACTGTTATGTAGATACATTAATACGATGGAAGGTCTAGGAAAAGACACAATAGTGTCCTTAGTCATTAAATCTGAAAACAACACAAATCCTGGAGATCTGGAAACTCACAATATACTAAAAGCTCTGTTTTCATACTTGGCTGCTTTTTAATGCATTCTTTAGTGTGGGGGTAATAAAAAGGCACCATATGCAAAAAAAAGCTCCAGTTAGTGATTGCATTAAAGAAGAGATGTAGTTATACACTTTGGGGAAGAGTTGGTGGAGAGGAAAATATAAAGAGAGAAAAGCAGACTAAGAATGAAATTGGGGACAAAGCCAGCATTGAACATAAATTGGAAGATTGGGGTTAAAGTATTTGGAGTGGAGAGGTTTCTGCCACAACATGATACAAATTAATTGTCTTTCAAAGTAGATAATCCTCTCCCTGCAAAACCATATAGTGCAGGTGGATTCTATCTGAAGAAAATGATCCTGGAAGTTGAAGCTACAATGACAACCAGTGCAGCTCCTGCAAAGCAAATGTTATTCTGCTAAACTGAGGAAACATCAGGTAGACCACCACGTTCTATGCCAGCTGCAGATTTCAAGTAATTCTCAAGAGCAATCCCACATAAAGTTAAACCCCACATAAAATCGCTGAGATATGGCAAGAGTAAGATTCACTGTCTCCAGTGCTTCCTACTCCAGGACAATGAACAACTGGCAGATCCACTGAAGATGGCCACCAGCTCTCCTGCTTACAGCTTTCACCTGCTCTTTTAAATGTCATGATTCCAGGACAAGGAATCCCAGATTGTGCACCAGCAATTTAAAGGCATATAGTTCTCTCACCAAAAGCTATAGATGGAATATGTATGGTACCAGAAGGTTTCTGAACCAGCAGTAGCATTTGGGATTCAACCATGATCTGTTTCACCTATCCAGTCTCTGACAGCTTCCAGGAACCAAGATTGTCACTACATTTCCCCTTTGGCCTGGATTGAAATGCAAAGCTAGCTAACATTAGAATATTGAGGATATTCTACCCCAAATTGATAAATGATCTCTCCCAGTGGTTTCATGTATGTGTTAAATAAAATGGATGGCAGGGCTAAACTCAAGGCTGAAGCTCTCAACCTCTTTTTCTCCAATAATACCAAGAACACACTGTATTTAGTTATCTGAGAATCTCTGAGGGCCTTCAGTGATGCTGCTCCATTGATAAAGATCCTGTTTGCTAGGTTGGGATCTAGGAATCCAGAGCTAGTTTCTGTCAACTTTTTCAAGTATTACAAGATCCAAACAGTCACAGTGGTCTCACCAGTTGATACCAACTCCTGGTGAATATGAGCAATTTTATCCTCAAAATGGTTAGCAAACTGCCAATGTAGTCTCACAGGATGATCTGCTGCCCCAGAATCCAAAATGGAGCAGGTTGTACTAAACAGACCTGCTGATCTGCATTCCATAGAAAATGTGGAGACCTGAGAAGTACCCATGTGTCACTCTCTTAATGACATGGTATAGGCTTAAAAATAGATGTGTCCTCATATTTGGTTATTGTTGCTCCATAGTTTCTGCCAGCATCATTCTAGATAGACAAGTTTAATAGATTCATTTCCCTTACAAAAGTTGATGGTAGGCACAGTCTAAAAATGATAATGATCTTATCATGTCAATAGACTGATGTTAGGGACCACCTTCAACTCATAAATTAGTTGTATTGAGACAAACAGAGACAGCATATGCCCTCCCTCAATCAGTGACATTGATAAGTCACTTAGATTTGGCTACATTAAGGCATCATAAAAGTAAATGTGCTGCATAAAGCACATGCACACACCCACACACATACTGCCATTGAAAAAGGGGTTCTAGGTCTAAATTGTTTCTTCTTTTTATATTTATTCTAATATTTAATTATTCTGAAATATATTCAATAATTTGAAACTTATGTGGATAATGCTTGAACCAGGGAAACATCATGGTATATTGAACAAACCTGTCCATTTCAGAAGATGAACAATAAGAAAAGGAAATTTTTGACACAATGGGAGCCAAGACTATTGAATACCTTCCCTATTATTGTTTCCTAGTATCATTGCTCTCTGACATAACCATCTGATGTTTGTTCATAGCTACTGTATCTCTCTATTAAAATGTTCTTTTTTCCCTTTGTTTTTCCCCAGTAGCATAAAAATGTTGGATAATGTTGACTGATGTAATAGAATGCAAAAACATATAACTTATTTTAAGTACATACTGTAAGTATTAAATAAGAGTAATACAACATAAGGTAAAGGTTTCCCTGTCAGTTTTGTCCAACTCTAAGACCTGGTGCTCATCTCCATTTCTTGGCCAATGGAGCCAGTATTGTCCAAAGACAATTTCCATGGTCATGTGGCCAGCATGGCTATTTTATTTTATTTATTTATTTTATTTATTTATTTTGTCAAGCATGTATATGATTACAGGTAAAGTATAAATATTAATGTGAGTATATAATAAGTACAAACATAGTTTGAGTACATATTTTTCGAGTACATATTTTTCGAATACATGGGGACTTTAGGACAGGGACGGTAGGCACGCTGGTGCACTTATGCACGCCCCTTACAGACCTCTTAGGAATGGGGTGAGGTCAATGGTAGTCAGTTTAAGGTTAAAGGTTTGGGGGTTTGGGGAAGAAACTACAGAGTCGGGTAATGTATTCCAGGCATTGACCACTCTGTTGCTGAAGTCGAATTTTTTGCAATCAAGTTTGGAGCGATTTACATTAAGTTTGTATCTATTGTGAGCTCGTGTATTGTTTAGGTTGAAGCTGAAGTAGTCATTGACAGGTAGGACATTGTAGCATATAATTTTGTGTGCTACACTTAGGTCAGATCGAAAGCGGCGTAGTTCTAAGTTTTCTAGGCCTAAAATTTCAAGTCTGGATGCATAAGGTATTCTGTTGCGAACGGAGGAGTGTAGTACTCGTCTCGTGAAATATCTCTGGACATTCTCAATTGTATTAATGTCCGATATGTAGTGTGGGTTCCAGACAGATGAGCTGTATTCGAGAATTGGTCTAGCAATACGTCTATACGTCTATACGTATACCAATACGTCTATACGTATTGGCTATACGTCAAAGGTGCACAGAACATTAAAGTGGTACCTATTAATCTACTTGCATTTGTATGCTTTCGAACCGTTAGGACAACAGAACTATTCTGCTGCAATATAATTAGAGTTAATGATGGTGCATTATAATTATATGCATTCTAATAATGGTATTGGCATGCTGAATACATTGTATCCCAAATTGTGTGGTGATGAATTATGTTTCTGAAGTGATCTGTTCAGAATGGATGACTGACAGGGATGCCAAACTGTGGATATCTGAAGTCAAAAGACGATTGTTATCTAAGCTTTGACCCCCTTCTATGCCATCTGAATGAGTACAACATGATGCAATTAAATCTGGAACATTTTTATCAATATTAGCTTCTTTTTTCATAATGTATCATGCTATGTAATTATTTTTTTAAAAATGTAGTGCATAAAATGAAGAGATATGAAATAAATCCTACCTCTTGAGTTATCATAGAGTGAATGGAGAAGATAATGAGCTAGATTTACAAAATGATGCCTGTACTAATGATTGCAGAATAAATTCATTTTATTTAACAGTAAATGAGCTTCTATCTGCATCATTAACCCTAACCTTTCCCTGGAAATGAAATTATTGAATTTAAGAATTAACAGTTCTAACCATAGATTGCACTGAAGTTATACAGTTGTAAGAAAGAGTACTGTAAAAACAGTACATCCCAAAGGTGTTTTTCCAAAAGACAATTGGACATTTTTGGTTTTTTTCTTGAAAACATTTTGCTTCTCATCCAAGAAGCTTCTTCAGTTCTGACTGAATGGGGAATGGAAGGATTTATATTCTTTGCAGTCATCTGGTCGTTAGCACTCTGAAGGTCAGTTGTTAGCTCTCTAAGAGTCATTGAAGCCACTTGGAGGTTTATCTGTATTCTCAGAGTCACCTGAATCAGAGTGCAAATAGGTGTGGAACCTTCTTGGGACTGTTGAAAGGACTGTGTTGTAAAAAGGAGGTAGGTGGTGTCATATCCCCCCCCTGTGTTGAGAGAGAGCTGTACAGTTTTAATATAGATGGCCTCTTTGACTCCTCTTTCAAACTGGAGCTCCATGATGTTGTATCATGAGCCATGCACCCACAGCGCCTAGATTGCAATCACATGACCGCAGGGATGCTTCCATGGCTGGAACCAAGAGGAGCAGTCATACGTTCATTTTTTCAGCGCTTCCATATCTTTGAATAGCCATTGAATAAATGGACATATACCAAGGATTACCTGTAAAAGGAAGGAATATGCTGGATTAATGAATGAGTGTGCTCAGTCTTGCTTTTCTCCTTTGCTTAAATCCACCCAGCTGATCTTTATCTGTATTTCCTCAATTGGGGAAAGAATCTCTGTTGGGAGTCTTTTGCCCAGTCCTTCCCCAGAGACCCACAACCCCAATCCTCTATTTGTAACCTGTGTTCTCCCTCCTTCTTGCCTTGGATTTTAGGTGAAGACACCGTCTCTCTAGGACTTCACCTCTTCTACCAGGGGAATCTTCCATTGATTTTCCTTCTCCCTCTCCAACCTGGAACCCACACCTCCTTTGTATATTCACACAACTTTATTCTCTACTTTTTCTTTCCAACCATTGGCGTTTACAATATTCTTTGTAGTCATTGTCTTCTTTCCTTATAGCCCCCCCCCTCATTTTTCTCCTTTCCTTCTCTCTGTCTCTCTCCAATTTTGGATTAGACTGGCAGCATATTCCCCCCCCCCAGCAACTGTGGATATGGGTGTCACTTCCCCAGGGTTCCAGTCCCCTGCATCTATATACAAGGGTGGGCCAATGGGAATGCTGTCTATATCTCCCCACAAGTGTCCTGGGTAAGCAGCCAACTCAGCTCATCAGCACTGATGACAGTTACCTGTCCTTCTGGGCTAGAATTGAGCTTCCTCTCATCTTTTGCCAACTCACACCAGTACAACGGCAACCATGCCAAACCACTAAAAACCACATGCCCCAGGGGGATAGTATAAAATGACTTGTAATAGTACATCTGGAAAAGATGTACAACAGCATTTAATTAAAATTCAATTTTAGCTGCACTAGCAGAATCCTATATTTTTATTCATGGGAACTAACATGTATAGATGAGGTACTAATACCACTCTATAAAGCCTTAGTTAGACCGCACCTGGACTCCTGGAGTATTGCATCCAGTTTTGGTCACCACACTATAAAAAAGATATTGAGACTCTAGAAAAAGTGCAGAGGAGAGCAACCAGGATGATCAGGGGACTGGAGACTAAAACATACAAAGAGCAGTAGCAAGAACTGGGCATGGATAGTCTAGCGAAGAGAAGGACCAGGGGAGACATGATATAACAATGTTCCAATATTTGCGGGACCACCACAGAGAGGAGGGGGTCAAGCTATTCCCCAAAGCACCTGAAGGACAGACAAGGATCAATGGATGGAAACTGATCAAGGAGAGATTCAACCTAGAAATAAGGAGGAACTTCCTGACAATGAGAACAATCAACCAATGGAACAGCTTGCCTTCGGAAGTTGTGGGAGCTCCATCACTTGAGACTTTCAAGAAGAGACTGGACTGCCATTTGTCAGAAATGGTGTAGGGTCTCCTGCTTGAGCAGGGGGTTGGACTAGATGACCTACAAGATCCCTTCCAACTCTGTTAATCTGTTAAGATCTGTTAACAGTTGCATACTATTCTGCATTGGTCAAAGAAAACTGATTATCGGGTCCTAAATTCTTATTCTAAGAAGAATTTTAAGAAACTGGACCAGGTTCAGCTATAAGCAAAGATAAAGCTTTAAAGTGTATGAAGAAAGATCAAAGGAATTGGGAATATTTATGTTAGGGCTCTTCTGATACCTGAAAGGATGAAACACAAAAGAAAATCAAAATCTATTCTCTGTCATCCTAGAGTAGAGAATGCTGAACAATGGTTTAAGTTGAATGTTAGGAAAATCTTTTTAACAGTAAGAGCAATCTGACAGTAGAACCAGTTACTATGTAGAACCAATTATTGAGGGAAATGTGGTTAGATTCAGTGCCTTAAATGTCTCCTTTCAGTTCTCTGATTCTAAGCTATCTAAAAGTACTTTCTGATCCTATTTATGCAAATTGTGTCTGTTGCAGTTTTTCCAAGAAGGAATTCTGGGATTTGTAGTTAGTGTGGAAACTGCCAAGGCCCTTTTAGAAACATGACTGAACTAAATATAGATACATTGTAGTATCTATACATATATAATACCTATCTGTGTATATGTATTATCATTTGAACTATATATTTAAACAATGTACAAATTGAACACTTTTCCAAATTACCAAGTCAATTTGCTAATATCTCTTACTAATACTCTTATTAAGGTAAAGTTTGTAGTCCTGAGTGCATATAAGCCTTAACCAAGATAGGAGATTTAGTCAATTTGTCCTTCTTTTGAATTGTTCTTATTTAGGCAAATACTATATTTTTACATTTATTACATTTATTATTTATTATTATAAGGCTTTAAAAAGTTTTTTAAAAAACCAGGAAGTGATTATGCTACATGTCTTATTCATTAATGTCATATTCTCTACCATCTCTAAATCCTGATTCTTTCATTTTTTATTTCTGATCTTCATTTGGATCATTAGTTTAAGATGGAAATAAGTTAAAAACCACATTCTACCCAACTCTGCCTGGATGTAGTTGAAGGAGAGATTGGAAACAACAGAGCCTTCTCATGTTTGTTTGTTTTTAGCCTCCCATAATTATTTTGCTCGAAAAAATACATTCCATAATTGGGAAAAGCTAATGCCATGTGGCAATGGTTCTCAACCTTGGCAACTTCAAGATGAGTGGACTTCAACTCCCAGAATTCCCAGCCAGCATGGGTTAAGGTTAGGTTAGGCTGGGGAGGTCTGGGAAGTGAAGTTCAACCGTCTTAAAGATGTCAAGGTTGAGAAACACTGCCATATGATGAAGAAGGAGGAAGGAAGTGAGGCAGTGGTTGCCTCTGTGTTTTTGTACCCTCCCTCCCCCTTGGATGACTGAACTGAGGAGGGAAATTATTCCTAGAAGCCATACATGGACTTTACAGGTAGGAAGGGGCAAGTCAGGACGTAGAAGTGGTCCAAGTAATTACGTTAATCATATACAAAATGAAATAATAGTAATAACTTTTCCTCTCTCTGTTCTTCTCCGATGCCTTCTGACTGCCAGAAGTTTACCACAGTAATGCTGTTGCTCAAATAGAAATCAGGGTAGATTGGTAGGTTCTTGGTGACAATCATGCAGGGCCCCAGATTTGATAAACATTTCTGAGCTGAATAGTGAATAGCTGAATAACATTTCATGTTAGGCATTAGAATACTGCAAATTGAAAATCAGTGATACCCCCTCCTCTTCTGATTATCGTACTTAGCAACTAGTCCTGGAGAGATCAGGTCATATAATAGTTCCCAAGCAATCCCATTCTGTAAATGTTTAATCCTGTAAACATTTCTTTAAGCACAGCTGAGAATTTCAAATGGGGACAAGGGAAGATTTTGTATTTGAAAAATGTGGGTCTCCAAAGCACTTTAGGAGAAAGATCAAAGTCTTATAGGTATTGTTTCTGTTTTCAACATCTCTGATAACTTTTCATCTCTAGAAAATGTATGTCCAATTTGCATAATTTAGATTTCATTCTTCGTATTTGGGATTACATTGGGAGGAGTGTGTTTTGCAGAAGAAGATGATAATACAAAAGACTTGTTTTGAAATTGTAAATGCCTTTCCAAATAATTATATAAAGAGCAAAATTGAAACAGTTTTGCATTATTGTAATTAATTTCCAGCCATGCTTGATGTATGGTAAGTGCAGTAGCAAGTAAATTGGATAGAAGCCTCTGTTATGAGAGAAAGGAGGTTGTGAAAGGGTGCTGACTAATACAGCACTGACCTGAAAGCAAATCCTTACATTCATGCTGGACTGGCTGTTACCATGGCAACCATTGTTATTAGTAACTGAAAATGTATTGCTGTTAAGAGTGGCAGCAATTTTTCCCTCTCTCTCTGTCAATTTAAATTGAGCTGTTGGATACTCTACTCATGAAGATCAAGTACTCAGATCACAGCTATGCAAATATTGTACACCTAAGAAAGAAATCTTAGGGCTTACCCAGAAAATTAGTGAAGACTTATCTCCACACATTTGTCTTTGAAAAGCAAATCCCAGAAGGCCCCGTTTCAGAATGATGCAACAAGCTTCCAGTCCAAAGTGGAAGAAGGGACTGCCAGAGATTCTTTCATATATTATGAACTCAAATAAAAGAAGTCCCATCTATAACCTGAGAGGGTTAAACTACAAAAAATCCAACGGTTTCAATTCCGGATACTTAGAAATTTGGATGACTTGCCAAATATCCTTGCCAAAGGTTGCTGGGTGAACTGCAATTTTGTTATTTTAACATCCAGACTCTGCACAAAGATATTATTTTCAGGATTCAATCTGGATTGGTCACCGGGACCAAAGGTTTAGTCTTTCTTATTTATGAAAACATTGTTTTCAGTTGACAAATCTCGCTTTTCTTCCTCAGCTGGAATCTCCCTTCAGGACGTTTAACTTGTATGCCCCTACCTTACGCCTCTTTCTCAACAGTGCTTTGCTTGCTTCCTCACTCCCCATTCCCTAATTGGGAAAAACTAATGTCATATGGCATTGGTTCTCAACCTTGGCAACTTTAAGATGAGTGGACTTCAACTCCCAGAATTCCCAGCTAGCATGGGTTAAGTTTAGGTTAGGCTGGGGAGATCTGCGAAGTGAAGTTCAACCATCTTAAAGATGCCAAGGTTGAGAAACATTGCCATGTGGTGAAGATGGAGGAAGGAAGTGAGGCAGGGGTTGTGCTAAGTCCTCGCTTAACGACCGCGCCGGCTGCTGCTCGCTTCCGATTGGCTAAGACGCAAGCAGCAGCCGGCGGGAAAAGCAAGCTTCGGGATTGGCTAAGCGCTTGACAGCCCGGCTATAAAAGGAGCTGTCAAAGCCGCTTAGCCCCGCTGTTCACTAAAAGGTGCTGAATAAAGGTTCCTGTGTTTCTGACAAGCCTGGTGTCTGCCTGAGTTCCTGACAGACACCCCCGCAACACATCAGGTTGCCTCTGGGTTTTTGTACTCTCCCTGCCCCTTGGATGACTGAACTGAGGAGGAGAATTATTCCTAGAAGCCATACATGATCCTTACAGGTAGGAAGGGGCAAGTCAGGACTGTAGAAGTGGTCTTAGTAATAGTGAGCAATAACCAAGAGTTCCATTTTGAGGCCAAAGACAAATCTAAGATAAGGGATTTAACTATGTTTCACCTAGAGCAGGGCTGTCAAACTCGCGGCCCACGGGCCAGATGCGTCATGCACTGGCCACACCCATGCCCGGTTTAGTGAAGGGGAAAAAAAGTCCTGATACATCACGTAATGCCGTTGTGATGACATGAGTTTGATACCCCTGACCTAGAGCTACTACCCTGTTTCCCCAAAATAAGACATATCCCGAAAATAAGCCCTAGCATGTTTTTATGTGTGCACCTAATATAGGCCCTATGCCCAAACTAAGCCCTACTTAAGAGCCTGTGCAGCTGGCCACCCACCCATTCCGTCTGGTTTGCTTGCGGTGCACGGCCACAAGGCGGGATGGTGGAGCTGCCCTACGTACCCCACACTGGCTTACCTCAGGGCCCCTGCAGCCAGGCCATCCATGCCCCAACACCTGCCTTGTGGTGGCAGCACCAACAGCCATGTGCAGCAGGAGCCCACGTGGCCACCGGCTCACTTCTGCTTGCTTGCGGCTGGAGTGGTGTGTTGGTGCCGTGCCTGCGAGGCGAGGCAGCTGTTGGGGCATGGATGGCCTGGCTGAGGAGGCCCTTAGGTAAGCCAGTGCGGGGCGCGTGGGACAGCTCCACCCCCCATCTCACCTTGATGGGTCACTGAAGAATCAGTTCAAAGACAAAGCTATCAGCCATGAGTTCAACACCCTTTTGTGGCTCCCCAGATCAAACATGTCTTAATCTGACATGATAATTTTTTTTCCTTTACTTGTTTTATAGGAGATATTCTATGTTGTAAGTGGTTGGAGAGAAATCAAGGCCAAAATCAGCTATTAAACTGCTTGCTGTCTTTGCATTATAAAGAACATCATGGACATAATTTGAAAGCATGAAAGATAAAATAATCACTAGGTTGCTAGATCACAAGAATTGTAAGGATTATCATAAGAAGAAGAAGGCTACCCAGAGTCAGTTGCTTGTGACATGCAGAGCAATATAAATTAAATGAATACATTAAAAAAAATTAAAAAGCTCATGAAAAATGGTTTGGCATGAGGGAGCTGCCATCTAGATGGGCTTTCTTGAATGGTTTCTCTGGAGCCTACAATCCACAGGAAATTACAAAGATCCTTTTCTGGTTCTTTCATTGCTTTTTTTGTCTTTGCTGAGAAAGTAGCAATAAAACAGCAGCATTCTTCACAAAGGTATGTAGAGGCTCATGGGACAAGGAAGGAGTTTTTTCCTTCAAATATTGCAATAAGATATTTGATATTACAGATAATCTGGGGCACTTGGGGACATGTTTTCTCTTCTATTCCTTGATCTCCATGTAAATATTTCATCTAGTAAAAAAAGGTGAGAGCTGAACAAACACTGTTGGGTCCTGTATGGTTTTTATTTTATTTTTATTCTCATTTAATGCTATCTCTGATTTCCCAGATTATGGGTAGTTTTTTGCATGTATATGGATGTTTTAATTTTCTTTTTTTATCCTTGATCTTTTTTTTAAAAAAAATATTGCACATCATTACAATGTGTCCTATGGACAGTGGTCTTAAGAGCAAACTATATGTCCTTAAAAATGGTTCTTATATCCAGCTAGAATATTTGCTATTGTAAGCTTTATAGTACAATACAAAAACCTAAAACATAGATTACTCAAACTATGCATTGGACATTCCGGTTCCCAGTCAATTTCATGGTGGAAAGACTACAATTACTGTTTGTCACTCAATATATATTTGAATGCTTTGCAGTAGAATGAAAAAAAATATATGTGATAGATTATTTTTCAGAGTTTATTTGAAATAAGAGAGAGAAATGTGATTTCTCAAACAGTGATAATCAAAAAGTAGTTTTAATAGAGCAGGTCAGTTTTTATTATGTTAAAAAAGTCAATGTAGAACACAGTGTAAATGATACATAATACTTGGATGGCTATTTATAATGTTTACAACACCAATTTTCAGTTATTGGGAAAAAAATCTATGAAATCCTGTTTGTATAATGATTATGAAATTGGTGACCATCTTTTAGAAGTAATTAATCATACTATGAACTGTAGACTCAATAAAGATTAGGTGGTGGTTTAATGGGCTGCCTAAAATATACTTTAAGTCCTGAAGAAAATTAAACTTAATAGTTATTCATTGTAAATTAATGCTACTGAGCTTTGGAAATGAATGTAGTATCTTAATCATGAAAGTAATAATTGGAAAGCAAAGGATGCAGTGCTTCTAATTCATTCAAAATATCAGAATATTAACTTTTCTAATTCTAAAGGAAAACTGACTTAAACATATTGCATTTAGCGCATATACTGCTGTGCTAGCCAGATAAATCTTACATTGTATGTTTTCAACTGAGAATGGTAATCATTCTGAAGCAATCACATAAATGGATACAGAGATGTCTAACTTCATTCACTCAGTTCACATCTCACTACTCAAAACCAATTTTGTATCTTTTTTTATTTTGTATATTATGTGGTTCTTCTGAATGCAATTTCTTTTGAAAAAAGCATCATGTACTGTACAATAATAGCTAACTATTTTCTTTATTTGTAATTTTTAGCAATCAATCTCAAAACAGCAGTGCTCAAGAGGAAGGAAAACACATCTAAAAGTAATCTTAATACTTTAGAAAATTCCATGCAGCTTTCCCATCTTCCCCAATGTTTTTTAACTTCCCAGTCTTGTTTACAACCTGGAAGTCACTGATATTTTCCTTCTAAGAACAGATTAAGCCTGATGTTGTTCAGCTTTTGAGACCATACAACATCAGCTAGGCTTACTATCGGATGAGGATGTTTTGTTTTGTGGTTTGATACCAGTGCAATGAGACAGAAGGTGTTTATTGGTCATGAATGTTGATAGGTGGATGGAGTCAAGCTTAGAAAATTAGGGAGAAGAATTGAATGGAATAGGTGGAACAAGAGCAGAAGTCTACTGTAAATTACAGTTTTTGCAGATCTACTTGTGTAATGTTTTCTATTAGATACAGTAAACTATACTCTTCATAAATTGACTAAGCCCACATTCTCAAGACATACCCATCTGAACTTGTGACTTGTCATTTTAACTGTGGTTTCTTGGTAAGTGCAAAAAAACCCCATTACACTACACACTGGGGAAGGTAAAACAAATGCTATCATATTCAAGAGCCCAGCATAGCTCTAAGCAATTGTTAGAACCTTAAGATGATCTTTCCACTGTATTGACTTCTATAATGCACTTGCATGTTCAGATAGCAAATAAGTTAAATCAGCCTTTAGGTTCTGAAACTACATCCTTAATGCCTCACACATAATATCTATCGGGAAAAAGACCTTTGGGTGCTTAATTGACACTTTCTGAAATAACTATAATTTACTGGGTAGCTAGTTACCAATTCACATACTTATTTAATATCAATTAGCACATTCCGTAATTTGAAACCTAATTAGCCTGCTATAGCTATATTATCAAATGGCAATTAAATGCTTGAAAATTCTTACAAGTTGGCTGAATGAACATAATTAATTATGCATTTGCTTAAGTAATTTTTTACTTAATTACATCACAAAGTAATTTTGGCTACACATATTAGACCTTTCAATAAATGGTGCTTTATCAATCAATTGGCATCTAATGAACCATTCATTATTCACTTTCTGATTTTGAATGAGCTATCCCATTGCTATTTTTCTTTTAGTTTCTCATTACAATTGAACTGTGGAGTTGACATTGTTCACATGCATGGCCTGAAGTCTATCCGTATCTTAAACATTTGTCTGGACTTTGTTACTTTGGTATTGCTTTTATTTCCTTCCTTTCAATGGGGATATTTGGATAAATGGATGTGGTTGTTGAACTTCATTTAATCACTTGATATGACTAAATGTTACAGTATATTTTCATGGCTGCAGCTAATCTCTTATTTTTTCAAAAGTAGTATAGCATTGAATGCAGGGTTGAAGTCATCTAGTGTGACTTCAGCTTTCATTCAGGATCTGCAGTGCAGTGTTCATCTGCAGCAGAGGTCTTCAAACTTGGCAACTTTAAGACTTGTGGACTTCAACTCCCAGAATTCTCCAGCCAGCATAGCTTCTATGCTGGCTTCATAGCTGGCTGGAGAATTCTGGGAGTTGAAGTCCACAAGTCTTCAAGTTGCCAGGTTTGAAGACCTTTGCTCTGCAGCATCCCTAATATACAGTCCCCCACTATAAGGCAACTAGGAGTCAGGCATGCCTTGGAAGAGTGCTCAGTTAAGTGTTGCTGCTTCAAGTCACCCCATTTCTTTCCTGCTCCTGTGCCTCAAGCAGGGAAGCAAGGGGGTGAGGAAGCAGCAGGCCCAGACAGCATGTTTGGCTCCAACTTCTCCATGTGGAATGAGAATTCCTACAGAAAAAAGTTGACCCCAACAACTTTGTCTGCAAATCTGTTTCTTAAGTGTCTCATACTTCTGGTTTGCACCAGGGGTGGGTTCTAACTTACCTCGCCACCGGTTCGCTTCCTCCCACGCCGCATGGCTGCGCACACATTGCACGCCGCATGGCCGCGCAGGCGCATGCGGAGTGCTGAAAATTCGCAATTTTTTTTTAAAAAAAAGCCAAAAACAAGATGGCGGCGCGTGCACAGTGCCGGGGACAGAAGAAAAAAATCAGCAAAAAATCCCCCCCCCAAAATCCCCCCCCAAAAAATTCCCCAAAAAAAGATGGCGGCGTCTACGGACTGGCACCGACAGAACCGGCTCTGTGACATCACCAGCAGTTTGCTACCAGTTCTATAGAACCAGTGCGAACTGGGAGGAACCCACCTCTGGTTTGCACCTTGGCAAACTTGCCCGATCAAGAAGGAAAAGTCTTTATCTTCTCAGCCTTCAGTGGGGCCTGGCTGCTGCTTTGCTTAGTGAGAGAGGTGCAGGTCACTGCATGGGGCTTGACAATTGCATTTTTACACAGAATGAAGCAAGAAACCTGAACAAATGCCATTGTGCTGACAGAATGAAAGGGCTGCTCACTCTGTTTTCAATTTTGACAGAATGAAGAAAAGCTTTTGACAAAATCCATTCTGCTCTGGGAATGAAGTTATTTATTTGACTAAATATATTGTCCCACTCAGATTCCACCCCCCCTTTTTTTTAAAAAAAAAAATCAGACTCAGTTGCCAGTGCTGCGTAATCAGACTTGGGATTCTTACACAGACTGGATGCCAATTTCAGCCTTGCATATTCTGTTTGGGCTTTGAAAGCAGCAGCATTTACTCCACAAGCTCAAGGATGTTTAGGGAGTGATTGAACTAGTCAAGGTGTTGTGTGAGACAAGGTATTCAAAACGAGACTTAAATTAGATGTATTTGGTTGATTGATAAATAAGTAAGTAAGCAAATAAATAATTCAAAAGCATTTATATTAAAAAAACAGAGAAGAAACTAGATCAGGGGACTTATGTCCCTGTTAACAAATAGTAACTGTTGGTGGGCAATGCCATGGCCTGGGCTCCTATTTATTTAGTTATTCAATTTTTATTCCATCTTTATTACTTTATAAGTAAGTCAAGGCCATGAACATACATAATACTCCTTCCTCATCCTATGTTCTCCACAGGACCAAACCTGTGAGGTGGATTGGATTAATAAGACTCGTGCCAGACAATCCTTCAAATAAAATAGGACACAGAATAAATAGTTTTACATATGTTGGTAAATTAAATCTCCCAACACCCCTATTGTTCAGCAACAAATCAGAACTCATAATGACATCCATAACAAGTGATGACCTTTAATAATATGATGTTGTGTGTGTGATGATATCATTGTGCAAAGGGCGCAACATAGTAGTTGCCTTATGACATCTGGCCCCAGAATGTCATTATTTGCATCATGATGTCATGTTATACTGTACAGGTGCTTAACATCACTCTCTCCACCTCCACCTGTAAGACCTGTATCATGTATGTAGGTGGGGTTAACAGTATTCCTTTGGAAATTTGGTGAATAGATTCTGTGCGTTTAAAAATGTGTTAAGTCCTATTTAGGGTTTATATTGAAGTTTTCAGATACTGCTGACTACCGGATGGGAGAAAACCATTCCTTCATTTTTAAAAGGAACTCTGCCTTGGATTTTTGGGGGAGAAGTGCAAAAATGGAATTTGTGGAGCCCATGTACTACAGGTAGTCCTCAACTTTCAACAGTTCATTTAGTGAACATTTGAAGTTACAACAGCACTGAAAAAAGGGACTTATGTTTTTCACACTTACGACCATTGCAGCATCCTCATGGTCATGTGATCAAAATTCACATGTTTGGCAACTGATTCAGTTGCAGTGTCCTGGGATCATGCCATCACCTTTTATGACCTCCTGACAAGCCAAGCCAATGGGAAAGCCAGATTCATTTAACAATCATATTACTAACAGCTACAGAGATTCACTTACCAACTGTGGCAAGAATAGTCGTAAAATGGGGCAAAACTCACTTAACAATTGTCTTGCTTAGCAACATAAATTTTGGGCTCAATTGTGATCTGAGAACTACTTGTACAGTAATAATTTCTAGTTTTTTTAAGTTCAATAGAATTATAAAGCAGGGTGATAAAGGAGAATGTTTGTTTAGAGCAAAGTCTGAAGCCATATGTCTGATTTCTTTTTAAAGACTATCTGTTCTAAATAATATAAATAATAAATCAGGAGTTTGGATGGTCTTAAGAGGAAATAGTTATGTAGCCTGATAATATGTTGCCTCTTGATGTTTCTGTGACAGTTTAGAAACTCAGTATCCGTAGCAATTTTTATACTGATACATTCAGTAGAAATACTTTGCTACAACTTTCAGTGGAAAGGAACTTCTTGGCTTGCCAACTTTTCCACTTTTGTGCTGACATATATTTCTGTGATTTTCTTTTTACTTGAACAACATATACATTTCAGTGGTGAATGTTGTGGTCTGGGCTGTTACTAACTGAAGTTTATATTAGCCTGCGTTATAATACTCATTCCACTTCCCACACACCTTATGTAGACACCATATTAAGCACTTATTACTAAGCTCTGACTCACTCATTTCCTGTATTTTTTTGAAAATTGAGAGTTCAAAGATTTGTAGAAAAATGATTGCTAGACCAAATCTGGTAGGCATAAAAAGTTTCAACAGTATATCTTTCTTTTGAAGTATATGGGGGGAAAGTGGAACTCTAATAGTTATTTCAAGAGAGATTATAATAAAATATTTCAAGAGAGATTAAGAAATATCTTAAATGTAATTTCAGTTCATTAAAAATTGGGATAAAACAGATTAATTGGGTCTTCCCTCTCTAATATAAGCCTATGAAAAAGCTAATTAAAATATTTTAACTTGCTGTTAAAAGTATAAATTAATACATGTATAACAATGTAACTTTGATGAGTCTATATACCAATTGCATATTCATTTAAAGCTGGAAGCTTAAAAAAACTGAAAACCTCATAAAAAGGAATTGACAAAGGAAATTTTTTAATAAAGTATAGATGGAACCAATGGTATAGGTGGTTGTTTTTTTTTTTAATCTCACACACAAATGCAAACATTTACCCATGGAGTTTTATAGGGATTCAATGTCATCTCTTATTTCTAAACTGCCCCATCCCCTGTGTTTTTCTACTGTGTCTTCTATTCTTTTTCTCTCTGCAGAAACATCTAAAAAGGTATGGAATATGTCCACAATATCTTTTGATTGACAGGTTTATTTATTTATTGGTTGTGTTATTTTGTTTAATTTTATGATATTCAGAAGAAAATGAAGAGAGAGGTTATGAAATGTGACTCTGTCCTTGATCTTTAATGTTTATGGAGATCTGCAGGGGATATGCAACCATTTTTTTTAAGGGTTTATATCACTATCAATCCTGCACAATCATAGCTTCTTATAAAACAAACATGTTTATATTCCCTATTGGTAAAAGAAAATTAGAGTCTGACCTAATAGGGTGGTGCATTTATTTACATCTGCTTTCCATGCTTTAAATATCTAACCAAAGGAATGCTTGCAAATTTACCAGGGAGGGAGACGACTGTAAACTTTAAGAACCTCCCTAAATGGGATGGGAAAATAGGCAAACTCCCAGGGAATGAACAATTTGTGCACTTTTTCAACCTAGAACTGCAAATCAGTCTGGTGATTTTCCACTCTCTAATAAAGATGGGCATGTGATTGATACACACACACACACACACACACACACAGAGGGAGGGAGGGAGGGAGAGAGAGAGAGAGAGAGAGAGAGAGAGAGAGAGAGAGAGAGAGAGAG
>QLTV01003132.1:4335468-4361885 GCA_003457575.1 Thermophis baileyi | reverse complement strand
TTTGCTTGTAGGAGGGAGAGCTTAGGGTTGATGGTGCATGAACCTCGGCCAGCCTTTCCCGCTTCTGCTTCGTCATTGCCCGAAAGCCCGAAGTGACTGGACCATTGAGCAGCAAAAGCCATGTCTTCTTCCTTTATTCTTGTTTTAAAGAGAGAGAGAGAGAGAGAGAGAGAGAGAGAGAGAGAGAGAGAGAGAGAGAGAAAAGCAGGATATATTCTATGTGTTTTACACAATCCCAGAAAAGATCATGTCAGTCTTTTGAGATAAGTCCAAACAGATAGCAGCCCAGATGAAGTAATTCAACTTTATTTTATTTTTTTCATGTTTTATTTATATAACATTCAATTTCCATCAAACAGTGTGTGCTCTGGGTACAGTTGTTTTTAAACAGTCATAATCCACATATTTGTTTTAGTATTCATCACAATAATATTGATAATATAATAATATAATAACAATGACATTATCTTCTTTAATAACTCTCCATATTAACATTTCCTCTTTTTATATCTCCTCCTTTCTAACTTCTGTTTCTGTTGTCTAGCCATTGATAAAATACATAAAAAATATTTCTTTATCCTTAATAGTAAGCGTTAATCTATCCATTTCTGCGCATTCTAATATTTTCTTAATCACATTCTCATCTGATGGAATCTCATCATTTTTCCATTGCTGTGCAAATACAATTCTAGCTGCGGTTAGTATATGTAAAACCAGATATATAGTCCTTTTGTCATATTTTTCCAGTAGGATGCCCAACAAGAATGTCTCTGGTTTCAAGTCTATGTGTTGCTTTATCATTTTTTCCAACCATGTATGTATTTTCGTCCAATATTTTTTAACTTTTGGGCATGTCCACCACATATAGTAATATGAACCAGATGATTGGTTACACTTCCAGCACTTAGTGGATCTATCTTTATACATTTTTGCCAGCCTTGCCAGTGCAAAATGCCATCTTTAAAACATTTTATACAAGTTTTCGTCATATGCAGTTGACATAGTCAATTTAATATTTCTATCCCATAATTTCTGCCATTTATCTAATTCTATTGCATATCCAAAATTTTAAGCCCAAGCAATCATTGTCTCCTTTACCTGCTCACTTTCCAGTTTAATACTTAATAAATAACAATATAATTTATTTATCAGTTTTTCATCTGTTCCAGTTAATATCCCTTGTGGGTTTTAAGCCCCCAAAACTAAGGAGGGTGCCTTCTGAGATATTTGTCATCTCCACATACCTTCTGCTGGCTAAGTTGTCTCCTATCCAACCTGTTGCCCTGGTTGTGGTTCATCCTTATTCTTTCCTGTCTCCCAAGGTCATTCTCTCATATCATTATATATAAGGAAAGGCTCCCCTCCAACCATTTAATAACTGCTGACTTACATTAATAGCTTATAAAATAAGATGCCTCATTTATAAATTTAATTGATCTCTGATCTCCATTTACAAGCATTCTATTACACACAATGTACAATCACACACTGAAAAAACAAGTATGCAAGAATACCCACACATACTCCTCTTTCTGTCAGAAAAATATATATGAAAAGGGACAAAAAAAGGGCACAGATGGCATGAGGGGAAGGTGTAGCTACGTTGGGAAGGAAAAAGAAATATATATATACAGTATTTAGGCATTTTTTAAAAAGATTAATATTTTCCATGCAAGCAAGGGCCAATATTCAGGCTAATTATCTTCAAACCATCAGCTCTTTTCAGCAGTGATGATTGCAGCCCTGTCCATCTGCTCCCTGTAGCTTTGCCTTCAACATCTTCTATTGAAGACTTTGGTCTAATGGTTAAAGTACCAGACTAGAAAGCAAAGGAGTTGTGAATTCAAGTCCTGCCTTAGCCATGAAAGCCAGCCAGATGACCTTGGGCCAGTCACTCTCTCTTTCAGCCTGTCTCACCACAAAGGGTTATTGTTGAAGAGAAAATAGGAGGAAGATGTGTTCGAAATGTGTACCACCTTGAGTGATTTGTAAAAATAACAAAGGTGGGATGCAAGCAAACAAACAAATAAAATTTGTATCAGAGAATAGAAAGAAATCACTTGTTTGGGCAAAAGCCTTATCTTTTTATCTGTATAGCCTTTATGGACACAATATTTTTATGAAATTTATCCAAATCACGTTACTATTAGTGTTCTGATACATACACACATATGTGTCTCTGTGTGAGACACACACACACACAGAAAGTGTTTGTTCCTGGAATGGACAGGAAGAAATAATACAGTTCGCCTATTTCCTGCTCCAGGTTCCTGCAGCTTCTCGGTGTTAGGAAATCCTTGGGAATGGTTGGGTGTTTATATCCTCAGATTGTGCAGGATGTTGTAGATCTTGAAAATTTGGCAGAAAAGCTTCCTTCTGCTTTATTGGAATAATAGAACAATATGTAATGTAAATTACAATCATCTAAACTTACAATAATAGTTTCTCGCAATAATTGTTTTCTGTATATCGCAACTTGTGCAAGAATACATAGCTATTACAGATAAGTTCACTGATTGAGTTTACAGTGAAGTCCTTCAATGAGGTGCTTTTTTTAAAAAGCTGACAATTTTATGCTTAGTACTCCTCTATTACTAGATGGATGTTTGAAAGAATGTCGGTATATTCAACCCAAAACCATTTTTTTGTATGGTTAAAGAACTAAAAATGTGGGCATATGCAATCTAGCCTAAGGAGAATATTTTTATTGACCCATAAGGAAAGTGTATATAGGCTATGTTTTCCTTATGGAAGTGGTAAGATGCTTCTCTTGTTGTGCCAAAAATTAAAAGCAACCAGATTTGAGACAAATTGCTAATAGAAACCAAGGCGCAGGTTATTAAAAACATAGTTTTTCCTTTTATTACTAATATTTTCCTAATAGAAACCTACATGTGTCATTTTACTATATATGTAATGTGCCATATTATTACAATATCCTGCTTAATAATCTTGTAATATGACTAATTTTAGGCTTTCGACTTTTGCCTAAAAATGGAAATTGTGTTGATTTACATCATCTGTGAAGCAGAATTACCTGTGCTGTCCTGGGAAAAGAGTTCATTATGTATAGAAATGTATTTAAACTTATTAAAAACTCTTTACAGTCTAGCCATGTACACATTTATTTGGAAATAAGGATCAGGAGAAGTGTGTTGACTTTATATCTGCCTGATTCACAGTTCATTAATACACAATATAAGACACAGTTATACTTTGGCATTCCCAGTTCTCTGTTTCAGTGATTAGACAAAAATGTATATATTATGACAACAAACAAGGACAACAAGGAAGCTTCCAAACAAATACCTGGCACATATTACCACATGTGGTGGACCTGTATAAAGGCAAGGACATTTTGGAAAAAAATTCATATGTGGTTAGAAAAAATGATTAGACAACATATAGAGTTTAAGCCAGAATTATTTTTATTAGGCATTATATCAGATGGCTATGATAAAAGGACAATATACCTAATATTACACATCTTGACCGCAGCAAGAATTGTGTATGCGCAGCAGTGGAAGAGTGAAAACACCCCTTCAGAGGAAGAGACGATAAGGAAGATACTAGTCTATGCGGAAATGGACAGACTAACGCTAAAAATAAAAGATAAAGGAGATACAGAATACTATGCTACATGGAATAGATTCTATCGATGGTTAGAAACATGAGGTGGAAGTTGGAATGCGAAAGAATCAGGTTAGGTGGACATGGAAAGAGATACTATGTATGTATTAGAATGTAGGTATTAGAATGATAGATAAGTTGACACTCTAGATTATGATGGTCAAAAATAATTGTACAACACTAGCACTGTTTAAAATAGTATATATGTTATTTGTTTTCACCTTTGTTTCATGGCAAGTGGAACACCAGGACAATTACACTGTATTCAATATATATGTAAACAATAAAAATGTATTTTAAAAAAAGGAAGCTTCCTGGGATGCTTGTATGACCTATTGGCTACATATATAGTGGTAAGCATCATAGATGAAAGTATTACAGAGACTTAACTGACAAGGGAGAGGGAGAGAGGGTAATTAAGTCACTCTGATACAGCAGGCTACAGCTAGTATGTGAGAGAATTGTGACCTTAGTCTACAGCAGTGTTATGTAAAGTGTGGTCCAAGAACTTCTGGGGGTTCCCCAAGACCTTCCCAGGGTTCTACAAAATTAACATTATTTGGCAATCTATGTTGAAAAAGAATACAATATTAACATACCATCATCCAATTGTGAGAAGTGGTAGTGGCAGAAATGTGTTTTAATGTTTGATATTTAACATCAATAAATATAGTCCATATAGACCAAAAAAAGCTCTTTGGGGGGGGTCCTTCAAACTGTTAAAGAGGGAAGGAGGTCCTGAGAGAAACTAGAATAGAATAGAATAGAATAGAATAGAATAGAATAGAATAGAATAGAATAGAATAGAATAGAATAGAATAGAATAATAGAATAGAATAGAATAGAATAGAATAGAATAGAATAGAATAGAATAGAATAGAATAGAACAGAATAGAATAGAATAGAATTTTTTATTGGCCAAGTGTGATTGGACACACAAGGAATTTGTCTTGGTGCATATGCTCTCAGTGTACATAAAAGAAAAGATACGTTCATCAAGAATCATAAGGTACAACACTTAATGATAGTCCGGGTACAAATAAGCAATCAAATCATATTAGGAACCAGTCAATGTAAATCGTAAGGATACAAGCAACAGAGTTACAGAAATACTGGTCTGTAGGGATTCTATTTCACTGATTATCAATTTGCCAAGTATGAGTGTTTGTTGCTATGTCCAAGCAACTGGGACAGTTGTTGGGATACTATTAGTCTGCTGATTAGTATTAGTATTATTAGTATTAGTATCCAGATGTCTCTCTTCTTGAGCTAGCCAAGATTATCTTTGTGTTGTGATTGACTAGCCGAGACAGACTTCTTAACCTATAAGACTTCAGTATGTATGTTGAGATTACAGTACCTAGTTAAGAGATTACCTAAATTTAGGATTTCATATATGCCATAATGATAAATTTTATTTGACACACATGTAACAGGGCACATGCTAGACTTGGTAATCTGATGCAGCTCTCTCAAACTCCATTGATATGGACAGATCTACTCTTGTCAGACTTATGGTTGCTATAAACTATTATGTGGAAAATGTCTAGGTGGAAGTTACATCTAGTTGGTTTTTTGAAAGAGTAATTTCTATCCTGTTTGTTGGTAATACGGTTGAAAACTTGCAAACCTAGGGAACACAGAGATGGCTCAGAGTTGACCTTATTACTCCTAAACACCGTCTTTTTCCTAACAAATCTAAATTGGCCCCTTGGTTTACCAGGGAATTTATAGCAATTAAATGGGTAAATAACGAGCTAGAGCACAAGTTAAGAAACTCTTGGGATAGATTGGATTGAACATAGAGTGGAGGCTTATCTGAAATTCTGTTGGGGTAGTAGATACAGTAAGTAAGGCTTACTTCTCTGACTACATTACACCTGCACAGAATAGACCAAGAATGCTTTTTTGAAGTTTGTGCTATCTCTTATTTAGATTGTTTCAGGAGAGAAAACAGAATAATCTGAAGTTAGCAATGAGCAATTTTCACTATTCTTTGCAAAGAAAGTCAATTAGATGTTTCTTCACCTGGATTCTAGTGTAGGAGTATGTCATAAAGAGGTAATATTGGCAACTGTTTGTGCTGTTTACATATTCTTTTCAGCTGTAGATCTCAAGGACATGGCTGTATGAACTATTACCACATGCTTGTTTGACCCTTCTTCATTGATTAAACTGGTTAAGCTAGGTCTTGCCCCAGTCAGTTCCTCCTTGAGTTCTATTAAAAGCCCATTCTGGACCCAACATATCTCATTAATTATAGGACACTCTCAAATATTTTATTTTTGTATAAAGCAACATTGAAGATGGTGGCTTTACCATCATACTTCAGATGTTGGAGTGAAAGTGAATATCTGGATCTAATTCAACAGTTTTCATCCAGGATGCAGTATTCAGACTGATTTGGTCACATCTTAGTATCTTTTGCTTCCATTGACCATGGTATCCTTTTGGAGATACATCTGCTGCCACAAATTTAGTTCTATATTATGCAGGAAGGGGTCTTCCCCTATGTTGGATGCTTTTTCCAAGGAGATGTTTGACCCCTTCTCTTGCTATTTAGTAAAAACCACAAAAGCATCCCTTTTACCAAACTTTTAATGGTACATTAATTGAATTTAATTGTCTGAGATTTTCTCCTGTGCTTTCTACTTGCTTTATTGTTTTAAGTCACCCTGTGTGCTTTTATAAGCAGAAAGATGAAGTAAACATTTTAACAATAAAGAGATTAAAAAAATAAATTCTTTAGGCATAGATAACTTGTAGTCTCCAGTGCCTAGCAATCTTGCTAACAGGGCAGAACATCAGGAATGCTGAGAGCTATAGTTGAATAACACCTGAAGGGCCATATGTTTCTTGTCCCTGGTGTGCTACTTGTTACTCTTAATCCTGGCCTCATTTGTTCTCTTGGCATTCCAGAGGATTTTGGTTCAAAAACTACATTACTTTCATTCTGCTGAGTAACTATCTTACCATAAAAATCAAACAGAATTGATGTGACAACCGTAAGTTATTCTACTTATTTAGGTATTCAAATCAGTCTGCTTATTTAGACACACTGCTATAACAAAAGTAGCATATAATGGAAGAAAAGTGCCAAACTAGCTTATTTCTATGGGGTATATATCTATTAAAATGATATGTGCCAATACCCAAAGCATTTTCTTGTTTATAAAAGATTGCACAAAAGTTTCATTTGTCTTATAAGATAAATTTGTCTGTTTTAAATGGAATTACCAATTACAGGAAATATCTGACAATTTTGTTGCCTGGGTTTTTTTTCTGTAAACAGAAGAAATTTTAACCTATTTGATGAAAGAAACCCACATTTATTTTTTAAAAATATTTTATGGTGAAATATCGCAACCAGAAGATATGATGACGTACAACCAAAAAAATATAACAGTGCTAATAAAATCACAAGAATATACAGAATAGTAAATAAGTGATTGTTAAAGAAACTAAAAATATATCATAACATGTGCATCCAAATTAGCTTAATTCTCTAACATATTGTTAAATCCAGCCATATATATATTAACTTTTCAGTTTTGATACAATATTTTACTTAACTACGATGTTTATATAATATACTTAGATTCTTAATATTCCATTATTTAGGTGCCTTAGAGTATTGAAAATAGATAACAGAAAGTAGCTATTCTATCAATGTTAATTATAGTTTTGAATATTAATGTTATATGTACAATGATTATTGACTTTTTCTTCAAAATTAAATGTAACATTGGAAATGGAACGAAAAAAATAAAGAAAGAGAATACATTAAGGTATTTTTTAAGTAAATGTTTTGATCTTAAAGTAAGTTACTTGATATTAAAACCTCCATCATGTTGTTACTTGAAATTTGTAGATGGATATAATTTATACATGTTAATAAAGGAAAAATAAAGGAATAAAATAACAAATTTTGTTTAACAAATTTGAGAGACTAAAAAAGTGAAATAAAAAGGCAAAAAAGAAAATGAAGGTTTTTTTAAAGAAAGAAAAACAGCTGATGAATTTCTGACTTTCCCCTTTAGACATTTGTTACTTTGCAATATTTATAAGCACTTAGATCCTCCTTAAAAACCAAGCTGTAAATAATTATATTTGCAGAAGACCAGATTTCTTAGAAATCTTAGAGGACATAACAAGTGAGAAGATTCTAGTCCATTGAGGGAAATTATATGAGCCCTTTATAAAATCTGTGTTTTGCATGGGATTGCACTCACTGCCTTGCCCATTGTTTTTCTGAGGTCTCCGTATAGTCAGCTCTAAGAGCTAAAGAGAAGTTAATAATGCAGGTTCTTGAATTACATATATATAGTTGTATTACAAATCTTCAGCTGAACCCGTGAACCCCAAATATAACATAGGGTGGGGTGGACAACATTTATTTCTTTAGGTAGTACCAGAAAAATAATTTCTTGCAATAATTTCTGAATGTTGCATTAAATAGAGAAAATAGAGAACTATGGTTCTCTTTCCACATTTGGGCACAATTTAAACTGTACATCAAATTATGTTGTTGGTTGGTTGTTGGTTGTTCTACAATTTTGGCAAAATTGTACTATTGACACTGAATTGTAAATCAGACACAACTTTCTGATTTCTACAGCTTTCTACAATACTACAAAGGGCAACCTTGTCAAGCTAGAAATAAGTTTTAAAACATAGCTCTAATGACCTGAACTTACTTCATTAAAAACCTTTGTGAATTATGCTATTGGCAGGCCGGCACCTCAAATAGCCAAACTTCAATTACTTTGTGTTTTTTGAAGGATAAGTGTATGAAACATTTAACATTTTTTTTAACACCTTGCGACAAGGAAATTATTGGGTTTTGTCTCAGGTTTCATTTCTGAGCAGGGCACTTTGCCTGACCAGGAAATGAAATTGAAAAATTATAGTTTCATATTAGTGCAGCCCACTCATATGGGCTTTCCTTTTTTACAGTGAGGCATGCAATCCCCTTCCCAGATAGATATGAATCAGTCTTTCTGAAAACTTGGTAGAGTACTGATCAATATTTTCCCCACCAACGCAACTTCCGCCCTGCGTAAATCATCGCAAATAGCTCCTATTCGCAATGGGAAAATGTGTCTCTAAAATGGAACTTAGAATGCAGCAAGATCCACAAAGATCTTTTTATTGAACCAAAAGTTACCAGCCCTTCCTTGAGCACATTATTATCTAAGAAATCTTAAGATGGCGTGATTGATGTCAACTGAAGTAGAATTAAGAGCTAATATATTCCTTATAGACCTTACATTACAGCTACGGTCCTAACATGTTACATTCAATACCGTAAGTGTTATTTGAAGATAATTCTTAGGAGTGGAAGAACAGACAGGTCCATTGATTCTCTGCAATATGTTTCACCTTGTCAATGACCAACTTACTATTGCTAATTAGGGAAGCCTCTGTGTCTCAGCTTTACTCTTCTTCATGTGTGAAGATATTGTTCCCTACTCTGGTGTACTTCAGATATGTCAGGACTACTTTACTTCTTCCATGTTGCCTGGGAATTCTTGGAGTTGCAACCTCTTCTTACCTGGAAGGCAAAGCTATCTCAGCATCCTGGATTCTTTCAAGAACCAGTCAAGGGCCTGGTTAGGTTATATGAAACTTCCCCATACCAGGATTTTATTATTTTTCTATTTCTGAAAGGACAACTATAAATACAAATTCCTAAATATAGACAAAATACTGTGCAGTCAGACCTCATCTAATTAATTGTGAACAGGAGAAACATTTCTTGATAGAGTAGATGATATTGTAAACCAACAAATGGGCAAGACCCCCCCTGCTGCGAAGCTTGGGTCCCTATGAAGATCAGCCTGCATTATTGCTTTGAAATAAATTATTGTTTAACTGCTGGATTTAATCCCTTTTCTGCAATGCATAAACAAGGCTTCACTATCTTTTCTTTCCTTCCCTGGCCAGTTGACCTCTTCCTCTCACCTCATCTCCTTCCAGTTTTGCCCCCCTTTTCTCTTTTTCACTTTCTCTCAGTGAAGGCTCTTCTTCCCCTCACCACATCTCTAACCTGTTTTTAACTTCTCCTTTGGTGTTCTTGTGGGAATGAGAGAGCGGTGGGTGTGCACGTATATTGTCTTTGTTCTGCTATTGTTTGGGGAAGGTAGCTTCTAGGAGGTACATTCATATAAAGATCTGCACACATGATATATGTCAATGAGTCACAAGCACATATTCATTAGATGGGAGACGGGGAGGGGTGGAATTTGCAGGACTGGTTTCCCCTTGGAGTTAGTAATCCTAGAATTGACAAGATGGGGAAGATGGGCATAGCACATCATAGGCAAAGTTCTGTCTGTCTATTCTTATTTTTGTTATTTGTTTTAAGATCAGGGTTTATTTATTTATATTATAATCAAATTTGTAAGGCTGCCCATCTACCTGATGAAATTCTGGGTGGTGAACAAACAATATAAAGCATCAGCAATAAAACAAATAAATAACAACAATCTGGCTTTACACCCTTTCATTAAAGACACACAACCCTGCAAAATACATCTAACTAATAAACAGCCAAGCCCTAATGCCATAGGAAGAGCTGTAGGAAGAGCCACATCTTCACAGTCTTCTGAAAGGCCAGTAAGGTTGGGATTACAGAATCCATATATCTGTGGGAGAAGGCTATTCCATAGAACAGGTGCCATGGTGATAAAGGCCAATTTTCTAAGCCCCACTAGCTGATATTACCTCAGTAAAGGTCCTGGAGCATGTCCATTCTGTCAGATCTGATGAGGTGGGCAGAAACCATGGAGAAATGCAGTCCCACAAGCAACCTAGTCTCATGCTATGTAGGATTTTAAAGGTGATAGCATCTTTTTCTTCCTTCAACAGCACTGCTTAAAAAAAAACCAGAGCATCCTGTTGAAACAATAATGGATATTGGTGCTTACATCTTAACCTCCAAAAAATATGGATTCTGTGTGACTCAGACTTTAGTTGTCTTTTGTTCATGCCAGAGCCTCACTTGGAAAACTTTGGAGGCATTGTTGTGCTTGATCATGTTTTTCAAAGGTTGGTGCTGTTTGCTACTTTAATAGTACCTTTTGGTGGGGTGGCTCACTCTAAGCTTCCCACCATGCTTACAGTGTCAGCAAAATAAAGATTTCACATTTTACATAGATGGAAACCTTTGTAAATAATATAGTCTGTAATTACCTACATCACCTGTCTGCACATTATTTCTCACTTTATTGGAAACTGCTAATACATTTCACTTTTCTTAACACTAACTCAAGAGTGCAACTTGCTCACAAATCACATTTTTAATTAAAACTCTTATAATCCGTTTACAGTAAATTCCTTATTGAAAAATAAAACCATGGACTTATTTTTAAAAAGAGGTTACAATTTTCATAGAAAGCCCAGTTTGGGGGAATAGAAACTGCTTCCAAAAAGGCTGAAGTTTGACCTGTACTGTGTGATGAGCAGGAGGAGGAACAGACATGGAACAGTTGGAGTAAGTTTACCTAAAGATAACACCGTAGCTAAATATGGTGGGATAGGTAGTTGAGGTAGTTGAGAATGCAATAACAAATGTGAGATAGTTGTAAATCCCGCAACCTAGCATAAGAAGATGGGCGCTATCATTTTCTTTAGGCCATGGAGATAATGAAATAGTGCTTTTCCGCATAGGCCATAAGGTAATGATGCTTCTCTCTCAGTGTTGACCCAGCTGCTTTTGTCTGTCTGCCTGCCTGTCAGGATCAATAGACTATGAATCTCAGCAGCATTTGCCTGATCATGCCAAGCCCTGATGCCAAACTTGAGCCATCTGTTGAGCTATTCATTTATTTTACTAGGTTTATGTACCACTTCATTCTTATCTGGGTCTCAGTGGCTTATAGACCACCCAAACAGTAAAAAGATTAAAAACTAACACAGCAGTGAAATGAGAACTTACCCAATGCTGAGGAACAACCATAGACCATATGTATGGTCACCCCTCAGGAGACGACTTGGATTCCAAATGCCTGTTGAAATAGATAGATCTTGATGACTTTATGAAAAGCTAGCAAACTCAGGGCTTGTCTAATATCAAGGATAAAACTGTTCCTGAAAAAAAGGGGAGAAGCAACAACTGAGAAGCCATGGTCTCAGCTATCCTACAAATGACATTTCCTAAGGGTAAGAAACTGGAGGGAACTTTCTCTCTTAATCTCAAACAAGCACTAATGGAATAAGATTTTCTCTGAGGACACAATAAGAGCCATGATATATACTTCACAGCTTTTATTGCCATAATATAGGAACGAATCTGAGTTTTCACCTGTGTTCTGTCATGTTCATTGTTTATCTTTTACCAACAGTCTTCCAGATGTTTCCTCTTTTGTTTCATCCCTTGGAGCTCCTTGGTAAACCAAGGTTCTCCCTTTGGATCGATGAACAGGGCTAAGCCGTTAAGCTGCAATCTGATCCAAGCCCACTGCCTCCTTTATATTCTGCATACAATTAAAGCCTCAGCAGGAGGTCATTATGGTGTCAGCCATTCAAGATAGGCCATGTCAAGAAATGGACATCATAAGAAATAATGTGACTCTATTAATAAAGATAATAAAAGATATAATAACAGAACTCAAAAGTCTGGTAGAATTTCCACTCTCTTATCCTAGTCAACCAAGGACAAATTTTAATTTCTTTCTTTCACTGTCTTGTTTTCCTAGACTACACTTATATTTTTCTAACATCCACTGACTACCTTCTCCAAAGATATCTTGGTACTCCTGAATACATGGTTCCACATATCATCTGGAACCAAAGGCAGTGGGGATGGATTATTCTAAAGTAAATTTTTCAAGAGGCAACTGGACTTCCTTGTTTTTCTTTGAAGATGTTTCATTTCTCATCCAAGAAGCTTCATCAGCTCTGACTGGATGGTGGGGAATGGAAGGATTTATATTCCTTGCAGACAGTTGGTCATTTGCATTCTTTTAGAGATTCATTGAGGCCACTTGGAGGTTTATCTGTGTCCTTTCTCATCATCCAGTCAGAGCTGAAGAAGCTTCTTGGATGAGAAGCAAAATGCCTTAAAAGAAAAAACGAGAAAGTCCAGTTGCTTCTTGAGAAAGCACCTTTGGGACGACCATGACCTGGATGACTGAGAATCTCCATAGACATTCTAAACTGAACCATCATCCCTATGGAGGTTAGTAGCACCAGTGAATTCTGTGACAATCAGAAAGTGATCTGACTATATGTTATTACCTCTCTCATAATGACTATATCACATCTGTTCCAAGATATGAAAAATTAGATCATATGTGTAGTCTCCTACATCTTGAATTTCTTTACAATGCCCTTGGCCAATTATCAAAAATTGTAAATTTGGATGGGAAAATTGAGGCATTTGAAACCCTGTAGGACTACAGCTTCTTTGTTCCTGAATACTTGGCTATACTAACTGGTGATGCTGAAATTTTGAGTTCAACTACTTGGGCTGGGCCACATAGTTTCAACCTTTTGAATTGGCTAATGCAATTCAAAATTCCTACAGAAGAAGAATGTGTTTAAAATGTATGGACATCAGGTTGCTTATATGACTTTAATAAGGTGCTTAAGACCAATGAAGAACATAATTGTTGCCAATATTATTTTTTAGTTATTTAGTAAAACTCTTGTGCCTTGATAGAAGGTAACAATTAAATATGTTACACTTTTCTTTCACTATGTCACCATGACAAGATAAGCTGAAATGGGACCATGCTAGGGTGAAAAATAGTCAGCCAAGCAGTAAGAGATAGTTGTACATAATAACTCTGATGGTGCATTGTTTTGTCATATGAGGCACTATGGCATTTTAGACTCTATATGAAGAATAAACCAGTGCAGTGGTAATCCCTTTCTTTTAGACAGATGGATAAGAGAAAAGTTAAATGATATCAGAAGAAACCTTGTACTAGCAGGGTAACTTTAGAACTATATTTTATATCTGATGTATTAAATCTGATTCTTTTGCTTCAGCTGCTGCTCCATGATTAGAGGCTAAAAGCCTTATACTTAACTGCATGACCAAATATAGTAGACTGATTCTCAGAAAACTATCTCTCACCATTTAATTTGTCTCACTTATCCCTCCACTCTGTCACTTTTAAAGTAACTACTATGATCATAGCAATGCCATTTTCCCTTCTATTTGGAAGCAAATAATGGTTCCACAGAAATATATCAGGCACTTAATACATAAGTGTTGGTCTTGCAAACAGAGCACTCCTTGAAGTATGTTCTAAGCTGTAGATGTGAAGGTGCGGGAAAGTAAGCCTTTAGATGACTTAAAGCTGTGGAATTTAAGTCATCTAAACTTATGAATGAACAGGGATGGATTGCAGTAAATGGAATAATAAAAAAGGACCTCTGCTAAGTTTTATATTACAGACATTGACACAGTTTGATGGAAGAAAAACTCTTTCCATTTTACTTACTTATAGGCAGCTATGAAATTTATATGAAATGGTGAGTAGTTCACCAAATCCAGTAAGGGAAATCCACATAAGGCAGCAAATTCCATAACTCTGGGTTCCGTAACTGGGTTATATATATGCAGATAAATACCTGTATTGTGTGGCACATCAGGTGTGATGTCAATATAATCACCTTAGCTGAATTGCTGCAGGATCAGGGGTGGGTTCTAAATTACCTTGCTGCCGGTTTGCTTCCTCCCACGCCTCGTGGCTGCGCGCGCATTGCAAAAAAAAAAAAAAAGCTGAAAACAAGATGGCATGTGCAGTGCCGAAAACTCAGCTTCTGCGCATGCGCAGAAGAAAAAATCAGCAAAAAAAACCTCCCCCAAAAAAATCCCCCCCCAAAAAAAAATCCGAAAAAATCAGAAAAAAATTCCTCCCCAAAAAAAAACCCCCCCAAAAAAAAAAACCAAAAAAAAAAAAAAAAGATGGCGTCCACGGACCGGCACAGACAGAACCAGCTCTGTGATGTCACCACCGGTTTACTACCAGTTCTATAGAACCGGGAGGAACCCACCTCTGTGCAGGACCATATTTCATGAAATCATGAAGGCCAACCTGACCCCAAAATTTATTTCCCACCAGATGCTTATAAGCACAACATATGAGTAATAGATGATAATAGTTGCTGTACTATTTATCTGATCTTATTTATGCAAATACATACAATTTCAGTAGGAACCATAAAAATCTGCTGCTTCTGTTTTGGTAGTGCAAATCCAATGAAATTTTTTTAAAACTAACTGGGAAAGATAAATATTGCCCTAACCTTATTTTTTAAAAAAATATATGAAGTAGCTAAAGGATCAATTTTGGCTTTCTTTAATCTTTAAAAAGTCATGGGTGTTTATGGCAGAGCCTGGTTCTTTACAAATAAGTATTTTCCAGTCCCAGCAGAATGTGGAAGGACTATAAGACCACACAATGTTTCATGATCAGCTGATCATTCCAGGATGTGCAAGCCTCTGGACAAAGAACTCAGCCTTTTCTAAAGGTTAAGCAAAATTGAAAGAAATCCCTTGAGTATTGTGCATGTTTTAAAAAAATAAGTGTAATCATCCAGCTTTTTGTAAAAAAAAAAAAATTGATGTAACGGGAACTATTATTTGAATCTTATTTATTGCTGCCACTTTTCCATACTGGATTCCTCCGGGTCAAAATCCATAAATCTATAGTAGAATTCCTTTACATCCTTCCCTACACATTAAATCCAAATAAGATGTGTTTTTAAATTCATTTTTGTATGTTGGATTTTAAGAATGAAGAAAGCATCAGTGAAAAGGACAAATTATAATTTTCAAGATGGGAGGAGGTATGGCAAGGAATGTAATCTTTATTTCATTGCAACAGTCCCTGAGGAAAATTCCCCTATTAAAGCTGATATTTGCGTAGGAGTATTTTCCCTCAATGTAAATACTGGTTTCAAACAAATGATTTCTCTTAGAAATGAAACAAAGAAGAAAGGGTTGAAATCACCTCTCTATGCTTTCTCTAGAACCGAAACAAAGAAGAAAGGTTAGAAATCACTATTCTGTGCTTTCTTCCATTGTGGTTATTATCACAACTCCCCAGCTGACATTATCTACATAATTTGAAGGTCTAGGTGTTAATTGCAAATAGACATTAATTTCATATTTTGTTTGGCCCTCAGAGTTTCAAGCATACATGACTCAACAGCTTGAATGTATAAATTGAGCCTACCTTTCTCAGAACTTGGGTAAACATTGAAAAATGTGAATAGGTAATAAAGTAGCTATTAACAAAATCGCTAATAACTAACTAGAGAGGAAATCAAATTAGGAAATTAGTCATCCTGGCTTCTTCTAATCCAAATGTCAAATAACAACCAAATTTGAACTGTTTCTTCTGCAAAGCCTTTGTACGCAATATTCTTTCTTGGCTAATAAACAAAATGTTGACTCCAATCACATACGCTGCAATATATGAGAGTGCACAAGGCAATAAATACAAATTGTAAATGATTCTAATTCTAATTGAATTTAAATTTAATCAAAGTAATTTTTTTCTCTGATGCTGCAATTATTTCTGGAGTGCAGTTCCTGATTTACCATTTCAAGGATAAGTGCGGCCCTTAGATTGAAAAAGTTTCTATTCTCCAAATTAATGAATATTTGACTTCAAATGTAGAACTACCCTCTAACAATCTTTTTGTAAAATAGAATTGAATATAACAGGTTTCTTTAGATTTTGCTTTGAAATGTTGCTACTTTCACTTTCAGTAAGGGAACACACAATTTCCTAAACAAAACAAAAATGGAGAATTGTAAGGTGGAACAAAGAAGATAAATTGGAACTATATATTCTACTACATAACATACTATTAAATACATGATGATGAAGATGATGATGACGATGATGATACTTGTTCAGACACAGACTTGAGTACATTTCCTGGAAAAGGGGTTATATTTCTCAATAATGAAGTACTACTAGCTGAATCCTGGAAAAAATATGATAGGCCTTCATATATGGTATGTATTTATTTAAGGGAAAACATTCATGTCTTATTCCAGCAGTTTAACATTTTTGTGCTGTAATTTGATTAGGTGGAAAGGTCTACATCGTAAGTAATGCGATACTTACTTTCTGTTGATGAGTATATTTAACTTTTCAGGTTTTGCAGGGTTCCACTAAGGGAGAAACCTTTGTGAAGGTTAAATATTTGTACACTTTGACAGTAAGATATGTGTGCTATAAATACATCACTTATACTATTTATACCATTCTGTGTAGACTAGAGCAAAAATATTACTCCATAATCAAACTTATTTATAGTTTAAGACACCAAGGAAAATTTAACAGTAACTTCTCTGAAATCTGCAGAAGACTGATTCACTGATATGGAAAGTACAACATGTGATATATATTTATGGGAGCTAGAAACAAGATATATCAAATTCTGAATCAATTCCAAATTCTTTTTTAGCAATATTACCACAATCAGAAGAAGAAGAAAAACAATTCTACAATTCTAGGGGGGGGGGAATCCCCAATAAAATGTTCTTTAGGAGTGTTTGATATTTAATTCTAAGAATTTCTACTTCTAATAGTTTAGATTCTCAGAATTGATTAGATTCCTCTAACCTTTCAAACACAAACTCCATTTAAAAAAAAATGTCAGAGATCACTTTCAGAATTTTAATAATATTTGAAATAATCAGACATAGGTTTCTATTCTCTGATTTTCTTTAGTAACTTACTTCACCTTTAGAGTCTGGAAGAGAAATGGTTCTTGAGCTATATATAGCAGTACATCTGAACATCTTTCTTTGAAAATCCAATTTAAAACTAAGTGAATTCTGTAAGTGTAATACAAACATCTATAGATTGCACATGGATGGAAATGCCTGTTTCATCTAGTCAATGACATCCACAAAACCTCATAAGGCTTTAGGCAGTTGAGATTGGAAAAAGAGGACAGTAACAAAGCAAGGCATCCGGAAGGTTACAGAATGTGAATTATGAAGAAGACAAAGTTGTGAGGATTAGAAACCAGTTTTTAAAAAATGATCATAGATCATAGATCAAAACTCAGCACCTATTTTAACATTACATTCCATGTTTGCTATAGAAAAATCCTCCCAATGCAAATAACCTATGTGGTCATAATAGGTTGGTTATTATATATAATATAATATGTGGTTATTTTTTCATAGGATGTTTGTATTTCTTTTCTCAAAGAGCAGAGAGCAATGTTTGTATTTCTTTTCTCAAAGAATGGAGATATTTCAGTCTACTTTGTCCTCTCCTTCTAATGAGAAGCTAATATATATGATCTGAAAGTAACTGCAAAAAGTTAGAACAATTAGAACAAAAAGTCTAGGATCATGTTGAGAAATAAATCTCCTGGGGCAAAATCCAGGTCTGGTTATGCTAAACTTTCTGTTCCTATTGGCAAATCATTGAGAGGCAGAGGTTTCTATGCTGGGATTACAGCAACTGTACCATTGAGTTGGCATTGCTTGGCATGGAGTTTAGTGGGCATTACAGTCCAGTGATAGTTAACATTGCATCAAACAGGAAGCAGAATTATGAACAATTTGATATTGTCCCCCACCACATGTATCTGCTACTTGTAATGTATGCTTTATGTGCAAGCCATAGGTATATAATTTTATAGATGAAGCCACAGTTGTTCAAAATAATACCTCTTGCAATCTTGTATCACAGTGCAATCTTGTATCACAATGATTGATAACTATTGCAATCTTGTATCACAATGATTGCAATCTTGTATCACAATGATTGATAACTATTGCAATCTTGTATCACAATGATTGCAATCTTGTATCACAATGATTGATAACTGAGACAACCTATTTGGAGCCTTATTTAGTGTTAAGCAAGCGATAAAAGCTTTAAAAATCTGACCACCTAAAAAAGATATAAATCGAGAAACTACTTTCCTTTTCTTTCTTCCTCCCATCCTTCCAACAGATCCTTTCTTCCATTAATGGGTATTTCAAATCTGGAAAGAATTCAAGAAACACTAGGATGCTAAAGGAAACATCCAGATGTATTGGTAGTAATTATGCTCTGCTTTGGGAGTTGAAGGCCCTTGAATAACAAGCCTATTTCCATGGATGGCTACAAGATTATAAACATAAAATTTATAAGTGGAATGGGAACATTTGGTTTATTTTCTCTCCTTTTTACAATCACTGCTGCTTAAATTGAAAACAGTGAAGGGTAGCAGATCCAAGCAACAACGTGAAGATTGTAAACCTAATAATTCATGTCTTACGGATGGGATATGGTCATATAATCAGTAAATTCATTTAGCTTACTCTGGTTTCACCATTAACTTTCTATTTTCTCATTTCATTGGCATCTCCCTGCCCAGTTTATGTCTTTCCTCAATACTTAGTGTGCTATAAAGCAGAAGCAAATATCTTGAAGGGTAAATAAAGAGGTAATGAGTCTACAAAAATGTTATTGAGGTACATTAACTCCTACATGCTGTCCTTTAAACCTTTCCCTCATCCAGGATTCATTTTTATGGTTTAAGCAGGATCTTGTATCAAATTCTACCCAGAAGTTTTGACTTTTAGCTGGAATTTCTACTGCAAAATCTTTACAGCAGCAAGAAGATCCACTATGAGCTGTCAGTCAAAAGGACATAGAGATTTTTACCACATTTTATACATAATGAATGGGAATTGAAACAATTCCCTAAAAGGCTTGTCTTTGCACAACTATTTTCTTTTTTCCCAGTGTACAACTTGAAATACTCAGTTTGGTCTGATGCTATTATTTCTATGGCCTGCTACTAGTCCAATAGGTTTCCCCCCCCCTTCTTATCGTTGCTGTCTGGATTATTCATCTGAGTCATCCCATTTGATGAAAGTTCACAATGAACATGATAACAGTGCTATCAACAGTAGAGACCTTCAAATTTCTAGGTTCTATCATATCTCAAGACCAAAAATGGTCACCTAGCATCAAAAACGTCATCAAAAAAGCACAACAAAGAATGTTCTTTCTGCGCCAACTCAGGAAGCTCAAACTGCCCAAGGAGCTGCTGATACAGTTCTACAGAGGAATTATTGAGTCTCATCTGCACCTCTATAACTGTCTGGTTTGGTTCTGCAACCCAACAAGACAGACACAGACTTCAGAGGATAATCAGAACTGCAGAAAAAACAATTACTGCCAACCTGCCTTCCATTGAGGACCTGTATACTGCATGAGTCAAAAAGAGGGCTCTTCACTAAGGCTTCATAACTATTACTATTAGTCTTCTCATCGTTCCTATAACCCATCTCCTCCCACGTATGACTGTATGACTGTAACTTGTTGCTTGTATCCTTATGATTTATATTAATATTGATTGTTTCCTGATTGTTTATTTGTACCCTATGACAATCATTAAGTGTTGTACCTCATGATTCTTGATGAATGTATCTTGTCTTTTTATGTACACTGAGAGCATATGCACCAAAGACAAATTCCTTGTGTGTCCAATCACACTTGGCCAATAAAAAATTCTATTCTATTCTATATTCTATTCTATTTAGTACATTGAATGTGAGCAACCAAGTCCATTGAGACTAAAACCCAAAGTAGGCACTCTAACTATTAAGAGATTAATATGTTTTTCCATAATAAGTGATGAAAGAGTGTGTAGAGAGGGAGTACACATTGAAACTGACAAATATGTTTCCAAAACTCTGTGAGAGATTCCCAACACAGTCCTAAAGGAAGATGTTGAGGTTATAGATTGTGCAAGGATGAACAGGGAGTTATACAAGCCTGAGAGATGTTTGTTTATGACTTTCACTGGATAAAAATGCATTTCTGAGGTACTACTCTTCTGGCACTACATAGATAAAAGAGTACAATAACAAAATGAATGCTATGGGTTTTTTTGGTTTGTTTTTTTTTGGAGATTCGACCCTGCAAAATTCTGATGTAATCACAGCAATTGCAAAATGTAAAAAATAGCGGCAAAGCTGTTGCTTCTTCCTTTTATTTTTCTTTGCTATAAATGTTATAGCAACTCCTCTCATATATGCTTTCGCTGTGTCCCATAGGTTTTGTAATGACGTATCTTCTTTCCTATTTTCTTTAAAGAAGAATCCCATTTGTTTTTCCAACGTCTGCCTAAATTCTATATCATTTAATATCGATCGGTTCAGAGTCCAACTTGTACTTTTCTTTTGTCCTTTCCAGCTGATTCTCATTGGATTGTGATCTACCCACAATCTAGATAACATTACTTTGATACCAAAAGAGGATTCAGACTTAACGCAAATTAAAAACTACATATCCCTATTAAATGCCGACTATAAAATATTCACCTCAATAGTAGCAGAAAGACTGAAGAGTTGTTTGAAGGAGTTCATACACTCTGGCCAAAATGGCTTCCTACACAAAAGGCAGATAAGAAATAATATGAGAACAAATTAGATACATTGGAATACTATGAAACACATAGTGAAAAGCAATTGGCACAGGGGTGGTATTCACTTACCTTCCCTACCAGTTCACACATGCTCACTATGCTCACTACGCTCACACGCGCCCCATCCGTGCATGCGCAAAGCCTTCTGTGCATGCGCACAGCCTCGAAAACGTGGATAACGTGATTATGTCCAGGCGGGTGGGCGGGGCCTCCCGCAGTCAGTGCTACCGGTTCGCCCAAACTGGATAGAACCGGCTGAATACCACCACTGAATTGGCACTGTTGTTTTTAGATGCCCAAAAGGCATTTGATAATGTGAACTGGCAATTCATGTTACAACAATTAAGACATATGGATTTTGGAGATAAATTTATAAATATGTTCAAGGCAATATACACAAAGCAGAAAGCCAAAGTGATTTTGAATGGTGAGGTGACTGAAAACTTTTCAATTCAAAAAGGTACAAGGCAAGGCTGTGCATTATCTCCATTGTTATTTATCTTAACACTGGAAGTACTAACTAGAAACATTAGGCAAGATGAGCAAATCAAAGGAATGGAAATCAAAAGAGAAAAGTACAAATTACAAGCTTTTGCAGACGATTTAGTTTTCATCTTAGAGGAACCATTAGAATCAGGCCCGAGACTCATAGAGAAATTAGAGGAATATGGAGAGGATGCTGGACTAAAAATAAATAAGGGAATAACCAAAATGATAGTTAAAAATCTTACAAATAAACAGAGAGATGAATTAATAAAGAAAATGAATATCCAGATAATGAAAAAAGTGAAATACTTAGGAATCTATCTAACAGTAAGATGTATAACTATCTAAGAGGACAACTATACAAAATTAATGCATTAAATTAAACTGGATATGGAGAGATGGAAAAGTTTGCAACTTTTTATATTATAAAATAAAATAATTTTTTTTAAAAAAAAGATGTATAACAATCAAAGAGGACAACTATACAAAATTAATGCATCAAATTAAACTGGATATGGAGAGATGGAAAAGCTTGCAACTTTTCATGATGGGTAGAATAGCCGCAATAAAGATGAACATACTGCCGAAGATACTTTTTTTATTCCAAACAATACCAATAAAACTACGGTAGAGAAAAAATATTTTGATGAATTGAATAAAATAATGTTGAAATTCATTTGGCAAGGGAAAAAAACGAGAATAAAACTGAAACTACTGCAAGAGTCGAAAGGGAAAGGAGGTTTTGGTCTGCCTGACTGGGAATTGTATTACCAAGCAGCTGCCCTCACGTGGGTGAAAGAGTGGATAACTTTGAGGAATAGAAGACTATTATTATTGGAGGGTCACGACCTTCAACTAGGGTGGCATGCATTTCTCTGGTACGGGAGAAATATGGCACATCGATATTTCCAAAGACATTATGTAAGAAATGCATTGTCATCAGTGTGGGACAAAATTAAACAACAAAACTATAGGGAAATACCAGTCTGGCTCTCCACCTTAGAAGCATTGATACACCCAAATCTTATAAATATGGAAAAAATTGTTTCTTATAAGGATATATTAAATGAGAATGGTGAATTGAAAACCAGATTAGAACTAAAAGACCAAGGGGTGGAATTAGAGTGGTTGTCGTACCTGCAGATACAATCGTGTTACGTATGTGAAAGATGTGAAAACATGGGGTTTTTATAGAGAACTAACAACATTGGACAAGATATTAGTGGGGACTGATGACAAATTGATAAGGATACTATACAATTATTTATTAAATTATATTTGGATATAATATAGATTTGGATAAATGGCAAAAGCTTTGGGAGAGAAATCGGAAACTGACAATGGCCACATCATACAAGGAAAATCTCTATAAAATGTTCTATAGGTGGCATCTGCCCCCGGCAAGATTGGCCAAAATGTTTTGCAATATGTCCCCAAACTGTTGGAAATGTAAACAAATACCTGGCACATATTACCACATGTGGTGGACCTGTATAAAGGCAAGGAAATTTTGGATACAAATTCATATGTGGTTGGAAAAAATGACCAGACAACATATAGAGTTTAAGCCAGAATTATTTTTATTAGGCATTATATCAGATGGTTATGATAAAGGGACAATATACCTAATATTACACATCTTGACCGCAGCAAGAATCGTATATGTGCAGCAGTGGAAGAGCGAAAACATCCCTTCAGAGGAAGAGACGATAAGGAAGATACTAGTCTGTGTGGAAATGGACAGACTAATGCTAAAAATAAAAGATAAAGGAGATACAGAATACTATGCTACATGGAATAGATTCTATCGATGGTTAGAAACATGAGGTGGAAGTTGGAATGCGAAAGAATCAGGTTAGGTGGACATGGAAAGAGATACTATGTATGTATTAGAATGTAGTTATTAGAATGATAGATAAGTTGACATTCTAGAATATGATGGTCAGAAATAACTGTACAACACTAGCACTGTTTAAAATAGTATATATGTTATTTTGTTTTTACCTTTGTTTCATGGCAAGTGGAATGCCAGGACAATTAAACTGTATTCAATATATCTATATGTAAATAATAAAAATATATTTAAAAAAAATAGCAGCAAAGCTGACAAAAGTTTTATTCAGGTGGTACAAGCAATTACAGAAATGGCCAAATTCTGAATAGCCCTTCTATGGTGGGTTCTATGATGATGTAATTTGCAGTGAGAAAGCCTCGTACAAAGGAAAACAATGTACAAAGGTTGTGGCATAAGTTTGAAACGTGATTTGGGATTGCCTGGAAGTATTGAAGACATAACAGAGGCTGTGAGAGGCTTCACAATTTCAGTGTCATATTGTATTCATAGAAAACCAACATCATGGTACAGGATAGAAAAGGGAGACTTTCATCAACAGATTAGATGTCTATGGAGATTCTCAAACATGCAATTCATGGTTGTCCCAAGGGTGCTTTTTCAAAAGGCAACTGGACATTCTTGGTTTGTTTTTTTTCTTGAAAACATTTCCAAGAAGCTTCTTCAGTTTTGACTGAATACTGGGGAAGAAGCTTCTTGAATGAGAAGCTAAATGTTTTCAAGAAAAAAACCCAAGAAATCTAGTTGTCTTTTGAAAAAGCATCCTTGGAACAATAAATTAGATAAATTCTGTATTATTATGTATAATTTGGGTAGACTTTAAAGGCAGTAGCAGATGGTGATGTGTATATGAAGTTAAAATTTGAAGAAGCTTGAAATCTAAAAGGCAACTCCATTCTCAGATAGATATTATTGTAGTTTGCAAAGTGTATATTATGTCTATCCGCTTCAAAATAAAACCCAAATAAATCTTTCAGCATTCCTACGGTAATACATTTGGTTCTATAATTTAAGCTTTTTTAAAATATAATTTTAAAATCTTTTTTAAAATATAAAATCTTGAATCAGTCACCCTAAACTGCAGCATTATGAATGAGAACAAGGCATTATCTTTATTTATTCTGACCATTATATTCTAATCATTATATCTGTCTTTTTGTCCAACTTGAAGATATATTTGGCACTGCATTTTATGCTGATATATAGTATAACTTAAGGTATTTAAGTTATAACATATTTGGAACCTTTATTCAACATTTGCCATTTAAAATCTGCAATTGAAATCTACATTCTAAAATATCGTATTTTTCAGAGTATAAGACGCACTTCCCCCCCCTAAAAGAGGGTGGAAATGTTGGTGCGTCTTATACAACGAATACAGCCATTTTTGGCCTCCCGAAACCCCACCCCACATGTCCTATTTTTTGCCCAAAACAGGCCCGTTTTTCACAAAAACAGGGTGCGCAGAGGGTTTGGGAGGCCAGCAGAGTGCTCCTGAGGGCTGGGGAGGAAAAAATGCAACGCATGGGGGGGTTTGGGAGGCGAAAAATGGGTCTGTTTTTTGTGAAAACGGGCCTGTTTTTTGCAAAAATGGGGGCGTTTTTGCCCTCCCCAGCCCCCAGGAGCAGTCTGCAGGCCTCCCAAACCCTCTGCGTACCCCTTTTTTGGGGCAAAAAACGGGTCCGTTTTCACAAAAAACGGGCCCATTTTTCACCTCCCAAACCCCCCACGCATCACTTTTTTGCCCTCCCCAGTCCCCAGGAGCAGTCTGCAGGCCTCTTTTTTTGGTGAAAAAAACCCTCTGCGTGCCCCTTTTTTTGGTGAAAAACAGGCCTGTTTTTGCAAAAAACGGGCCCGGCAGAGGTTTTGGGATGCCTGCAAAGTGCTCCTGGGGGCCGGTGAGGACAAAAACTTTTTTTTCTTACTTACCGCTTTGATCTGCCCCCCATTTTTGTTACTACAGTACTTTTTGCAAAAAAAAAAAAACAGGCCCATTTTTTGCCTCCCAAACCCCCCACATGTCACGTTTTTGCCCTCCCCAGCGCCCAGGAGCACTCTGCAGGCCTCTCAAACCCTCTGTGCATCCTGGTTTTGCAAAAAACGGCCCATTTTTTGCAAAAACGGGACGTGCAGAGGGTTTGGGAGGCCTGCAGAGTCCCAAACAAACAGAGTCCCTGGGGGCCGGGGAGAGCAAAACCTTTTTTTTTCTTGTTTACCTCTTCGAAATCTTGGTGCGTCTTATACTCTGGTGCGTCTTATAGTCTGAAAAATATGGTATATCTTTTATTCTCCCTTTTCCACCTATCCAGATACCTACAACACTTCAACAACCACATAACCAGAACAACATAATTGTTGTGGAAATGCAAATTGTCTCTGTAGCAAAATACAGCACTTGAATTATGGAACAATGTAATTTCTTAGCAACAGAAGCTCTTTCCTTGGCAAAAGACAAGTTGGTCCCTGTGGGGAAGAATTCATCCTTTATACAAAAATCATCCTCTAGAATTCTGGGATTTTCAGGAATGAAATACATTAGAATAGAATAACAGAGTTGGAAGGGGCCTTGGAGGTCTTCTAGTCCAACCCCCTGCTTAGGCAGGAAACCCTACACCACTTCAGACAAATGGTTATCCAACATCTTCTTAAAAACTTCCAGTGTTGAAGCATTCACAACTTCTGGAGGCAAATTGTTCCACTGATTAATTGTTCTAACTGTCAGGAAATTTCTCCTTAGTTCTCTTAAAAACTTCCAGTGTTGAAGCATTCACAACTTCTGGAGGCAAATTGTTCCACTGATTAATTGTTCTGTCAGGAAATTTCTCCTTAGTTCTAAGTTGCTTCTCTCCTTGATCAGTTTCCACCCATTGCTTCTTGTTCTACCCTCAGGTGCTTTGGAGAATCGCTTCACTCCCTCTTGTTTGTGGCAGCCCATGAGATATTGGAACACTGTTATCATGTCTCCCCTAGTCCTTCTCTTCACTATACTAGACTTACCCAGTTCCTGCAACCATTCTTCATATGTTTTAGC
>QLTV01003132.1:4313482-4324754 GCA_003457575.1 Thermophis baileyi | reverse complement strand
CATTCCAGGAGAATGTTGTCCAAAATCTGTTACTGAACCTGTATTCAGGCCTCCTGTGCTCTTCCCTGGATGAGTTGAGTCTTACTAGAAACTAACCTGGCATTAAGCAACAGCCGCTGTAACCCAAGGCTACATACGGTGCAAAGAATAGTGCAATAAAAAAAAAAAATAAAATAAAAAAAAAAAAAATAAAATAAAATAAAATAAAATAAAATAAAATAAAATAAAATAAAATAAAATAAAATAAAATAAAATAATAAAATAAAATAAAATAAAATAAATAAAATATTCCCTGCTTAATGTTGACTTAAAATTGTCCTTTCAGGATTAAAGGACAAACAGAAAAAAGCTATGAAAGATAATTTCAATGTATGATTACTGCAGCAAAATTACTACATACACAACAGTGGAAATATTTTGCATTACCGGTGGGAATGGAAGAATGGATGGTGAAATTGACAGAACTTGCTGAGAGGAACAAACTGACTTCTTTGATTAGAGAAAGGACAATATGTAAATTTATTGTTGACTGGAAACCCGATGGACGACTTTTGTAAAAATAAAAACAGAATCAACGTGATATATGGTTTTGATGATTACACAGGATAGATTATAGAAAGAAGAGAATAATGATATAACTTTGGAGAGAAGGGGGTTAAAATATTTTACCTACAACTGCTGTGAAAAATATTGGAAGCTATTTCATTATATCTTTATCTCTCTTTTTCCCTATTTTCTTTTCTTTTTCTGTTGTTTTTCATTTTCTCTGTTCTAATTTATTTTGTATAGTTCTTATTCTTGCTTTTAAAACTGTTAATAATACACAAACACACACTACACACACTACACACACTACACACACTACACATACTCCATAATTCTCTAGATTTCTGGAAGTTGCCAAGTTTGGGAAATTTGTTCCATCACCTTGCCAGCACTGCAAAATTTACCTCCATCATCCCTCATGCTAGTTTTGGACTTTCCCCAGCCAAACCAGAGAATGATATTTAATGTCAAACCAATTCATACAAGTTAAAATATTCCAGATATAAATAATAAAACTTGCTCTGTTGCCCCTTTGCCAGGAAACAGAAGCCTAGCTCTTGGACCTATTGATTCTTGCTCCTTCAGCCATATTGGTACATCCCTTTGCTTTATTTTTGTTTGATCTGGTGAATTCGGCTGTGTTGGTTTCCTTCCTTTTAATAAGTCTGGATTTCTTACAGTCTCACAATTCAGCTTGTTCCTGTGTTTTATTGTCAGTGCAGGCCATAAACATGACTTTACTGCAAGTACGTCCATTTCTGCTGAGCTCTTCCAACAAGAGGGATTTTCTTATGGTGATAATTATTGCTATTTGGTTAATTCAATTTATATGCCATTCAGTGCAAATGAATCGCTAAGTGGCTTACCATTTAGTGCACACTTTAAAATAAAAACAATGATAAAAGAAATTTATTGATTGATTTAACAAATGTATATAAATTTTGATATACACATACAACTAAGCTTGTTACAAGGTAGGCTACACAAATCACAATATGGCATATGCAAAATAAAATATACAGGTTATGTTATTCTGTAGTGAAATGCCTTCTTGTCAATGCTGTCAGAAACAACAAATATGTACCTACAATTTGTTAGCGGTACTGGTACTCTCTCAAAACTGCTTGGAAATTAAACCTGGCAACAGATGTCACATTCTTATTTACTGCCTCTGTTCAATGGGATGAAATGACCACAACTAATTGCTGACCACCATGTAAATTATAGTTGATCAACTTTCTCCCTGTCTCAATTATTTTTATACGTTTACACATTTCTGTTATGTTCTATAATAATGCTGGACACATATCTGTTACATTGTGAACAATATTGATATTCTCTGAGTCTATTTCATGCTTTGGCCCTTATAGTTAATGGAATATTTACTGTTCCGTGTTTTTAAGCTCAATATTCCTTATATGTTCTTATATGAAAACCTATATTATATATGTAAAACTTTCCTTTCTACAACTATGCGACAAGTCTAGTTCTGTAACCTAAAATCTGACAGAATACACTCAACTTGATATCATATTTATGCAAATAAAAACCAACAACCCAATATTAATATTTCAAAGTGGTTTATGTTATTCAGCCTCCACTAGTTTCTACAAAAGAATAACATGCAGCATAGCAATAACATGAAGCCATTACAAGATAATGACAGGGTGTGATTTCAAGTTGAATAATTTGAGGGATGCTTGGAAATTTTATCTGCATACTGATATGCTGTTATCAGTTATTGTGGATCGTATGTCAATTGTGGGACATGAAGAAAAGCATCCATTTGTTTTGGATATTAACCAACATTATATTTCTCTTTCTTGGTTCTAATATTTGTTCAATCATATTTCACTGATATGTGATATCAATCTCATCTATCTATCATCTGTCTACATCTATCTATCTATCTATCTATCTATCTATCTATCTATCTATCTATCTATCTATCTATCTATCTATCTATCATCTATCTATCTATCTATCTATCTATCTATCTATCTATCTATCTATCTATCTATCTATCTATCTATCTATCTATCTATCTATCTATCTCAGGGGTGGGTTCTAACTTACCTCACTGCCGGTTCGCTTACTCCCGCGTGGCGTGGCTGCGCATGCATTGTGCACCGCGTGGCCGCACTGGCGCATGCGCAGTGGCAAAAATTCGCAACCCCCCCCCCAAAAAGCCAAAAGCAAGATGGTGGCAGCACCGACAGAACCGGATCCATGATGTCACCAGCGGTTTGCTACCGGTGCGAACCAGGAGGAACCTACCTCTGATCTATCATCTGTCTGTCTATCTATCTATCTATCATCTATCTATCTATCATCTATCTATCTATCTTCTATCTATCTATCTATCTATCTATCTATCTATCTATCTATCTATCTATCTATCTATCTTCAGCACTATTGGAATCTATCTACCTTCAGCACTATTGGAATCCACTGCTGATAAGTTTAGCTTTATCAAAACATTGATAAAAATGTTTGTCTATGCATTCCCCTACATAATACCCAGAAGAATCAGCTTTTTAAAAGCCCATATCTTTCTTCCTATTAGATAGTGGGTGAGTTGTTTTGAGGAAGTAGCAGAGCATAAACTTTGCAAGTAGTAAGACACAAGTTCTACCTTCAACTTCTCTAGCTGGGTTGGGAAAGTATAAACAGAATGTGCAATACAGCAACAATCTGGGAGTTTAAACTAGCTTCCTATTATACTTCTAAATAAGTATGCTTCAAGGGGGAAAATAATTCATTTATTGTAAATTAACCATTATGTTTCCATGCATTTTTGTTCCTCATTTTTAAAATTAAAAGTAATGCACATGGTTAAAACAACAATTTTGTTTTTTAAAGTTCGTTTTCCATTATCCTGCCATGACTGTCAACCTGGTAGAACCACTCTTTCTTTAGAGTGAGCTGAGCCAAGCAACAAAAGCTTGATATCAGTAAAAGCTTCTCCAAAAGCAGCAACCTTTTAGATGTGTGATTAAAACACACCCACCTCTGCAAGATTCTATTTCTGATGGTACTCCAGTGAGTACAGCAATAAAATCTTTTCCCATTTTTTTATCTCATCCTCTCTCTTTTTCTGTCTGAAATCTCCTTCTGTTTGTCACACATTGCTGGTTCTTATTTAAGACTGACAGGTGGTCAAAACTGCAGCAGGGGAGAAAGTCTAAAGTAGTCAGAGACCTTAGCTTGATAATAATTGCTCTGTCGATGTTTTACAAAGCATAATTCATAGAAATAAAAACCTCTTGGAGATGCTCCTGCTACCCAAGAACATATAAATAAAATATAAATGATGAAGACAAGACATGTTAATTACATATAGTGGAACAGACTCATCTGAAAAAGCTTGGTTGTCAGGTCTAATCGGAGGCTTGGTAATGATTTACAGCTTTTTATAGTTTATGGAAACAAGCTGGAAAGGCCTGATACTAGTGACAAGGGAAAGGTCAACGTGCTTTAGGAAACTGGCCGGGGGGGGGTCATCAAAAGGCAGGCCCATCATAAATGCTCAGATAAGCAGGCAGTGTGATGTAGTGATTAGCATTTTCAATTACAAGGACAAGAGGCACCAGTTCAAATGTCTGTTGGGTCATGAAATTCACTGTCTATGCTCAGGCAAGTTCCTTTTTCTCCGCCCAGCCTAGTTTAAAGGTTTGTTGTGAGGACAGAATGAATGGCGAGAAGCACGTACACCATCCTGAGCTGTTTTGAGTATTAATAGTAGAATATATATTAAATCAATTACATAAGAGAGAGCCATGAATAACTACTTTCCTACCTGCACGTGTGTGGCTGAATACAAAGTGCTCTGGCAAACCTGTTAAGTTCAAAAGGGGCCATTTTCCAACAGGATAGAAGATTTGCATACTTTATCTGAGTTCTTCTCACTTGGTAACTTTTCCCCTATTATTCTTACTTTTCAAACTGCTCTCTCTGTGAAGCCCCTTAAAAAGCTATCAAGGAATCAAAGTTCATAGAAAGATTTGAGACAAGATTTGTCTCAAAACACTTTGTCAGAATTCAGAGTTAGAAAGCTCATATCACTCCATATTCAGAATTAGCATGGTGTGAAGCAGAAGGATTAGCAACAGTTTAGAGACATGAAATGACCATGTCATGGAGGGTATGTGGGAAATCACATAGTAGCAAATTGAACTACTGTGATATATTGGCTCTGGGAACATTTATGGAAACTAACTACACCAATTCACACATTAAAAATAATATAGAAATAAGCAAAGATTGTCTAACACTTTGAGGTCTTGTTACCATGATCAAGGCTTCCCTTCAGGCAAGTACTTTATGTAGAAACCATTTCATAAGAATTACTTTTCCCCTGTTTCATCTTTTACCAAGCTTCTGAGAAGAAACTGAGTCAGTTCCTAGGGACTGTGTGTACCAGGGATGGACAATTTCAGGGAGCTGAAGATGACCAATGGGCATTTCAATGATGTCCTATCAGCTGCATTCCAAAAAGTAGGTGGGCTAGGGCAGAGAAGTGGCTGGGATCAAGATGATATAGTCATTTAATTTTTCCTCCTTTTCTTCAATTGTGTCTCATTCTCAGAGACTGTCTAGATAAGTTCCATACATTTTACTGTGTGAGAGTTGGGCAGCCATATAAATCTATTTTTTTAAAAATCTGTAATATATAAATTTAATTATATAATTAAATTTAATTTAATTATTAATATCATCATTGTTAATATATTTTTATAAATCCTTTCCATCGTATTACAAATGACAATTCAATGCTAACTTTTTGGGGATGTTGAGACCTTGTAGGAGACAGAATCGCAGAACCTGGGTGCAGAGTGAAAAGGGGAATCAGCCTAGAATTCCTATGTAGCCACTAGGGAACTAAGTCCAATCCCCCTTGAGTACCATTGTCCCTTATCTAACTCTAAGCAGCTGCTAAGCATTAGGTGAGAAGATTGCTGTGCATAGGCTTTTAGTAATAAATCAGTTTAATCGGACCTTTGTGGACCTGGTCTTTTGTGCATGACAGACCCCCAGCTAAAGCTTTTGGGGATTACAGACTATTTTGTAGGCTCTCATTGTGCATTTCTGGTCTAAAACATTTTCTTTTTTTAAGCTGTATGTGATCCTTATAATTACATTCCAGTATCCACCAATGAATGTCAAGGACACATAGTTGATTTGTTTGTTGTGGCCATATCCTGCCCAGTGTTGTGTCCTTTTATTCTCACATCAGTATTGTGAAGTATGCTGGGCCAGGAGATAATGACTTGCCTAAAAGACATGCAGTGAACCTCCATGGTGAGCAAGACGTTCAACTTGGATTTCCTTGTATTAACACAGTAATAGTTTTAGCAATCTGCAGGGGTGGGTTCTAACTTACCTCGCTGCCAGTTCCCTTCCTCCCGCGCTGTGTGGTCGTGCCGCGTGGCCGCATGCGTGCTTTGCGCGCGCATGCGCAGTGCCAAAAAATCCCCAAAAAAGCCCCTGCATGCGCAGAATGAAAAAACCCGGAAAAAAATTCCCAAAAAATAACAATTCAAAAATAAATTCAAATTTTTTTTTAAAAAAAGATGGCGGTGCCCACGGACCGGCACCGACCGAACTGGATCCGTGACATCACTGTGACATCACCAGCAGGTCGCTACCGGTTCGGGCAAACCGGGAGGAACCGGGAGGAACCTACCTCTGGCAATCTGCCTATAGTTAACATTTATCTCCTGAGAAAAAGCAATGACTATGCATACATCTGAGGGGAGTAAGGGAGATGGGTGGTTCTTAAATATGATAAAATAAACAAATAAATAAAATTAAATAATAAAGAAATAAAAATTAAAAATATGCTTATTCTGGGAGTGATCCTACTATTTTCTTTCCCTTCCATCAGCCCTTAACAGAAGCAAGGATTCTATCACAGATTAATTTATTTTTATCAAGAAAAGGATTTTCATTTGCAAGCTATGAATTTTATAGCAGCAAGAATGTGTCCAAACAAGCTAGTTTCAGAATGTTAGCAATGCGGTGAAGGGGAAGTTGATGTAAAGGAAGTAAGTCTCCTTTAATTTTTATTTTAACAAAAAACACCACTGGTTTGTTTTGTGGGTGCTTCCTGACTTTCCTTTAAATGTGTTGTGGTTTGTGAGAGAGCCTGTGGCATAAAGATAAGCAGTGGGAAAGTTTTGCTTTTTTCATTCTTCATGGCAAGTTGTTGCTAAAGGGCATAGCAAGCGGAGCCAGTAAAAAAAGTGGTAAGCCTTTTGGTTAGATGTAATGATATTAAAGGACACTATTTTGTAGATGAGAGCAGCAAGTAAGAGAGATACACAGGAAAGGATTGTATCAGTGAAAAAAAAATTATTTGCAAGCCTATTTTTCACGTTGAGTCATGTTTTGAACTTATAACTTGCCAGGCACAGCCACAAATGTTAAAAGAAAATAGCTAATCAAGAAGAACTAATTTAATTAGGCTGCACAGAGAACAGCAACACACAACCTTCAAACTGTAATTATTTTGTCTTAGTCTATTACCACTCATTACAGAAGGCTTGGATATGGAATATAAGGCTCATATGCTGCCAAAATAGATCCACTATTGCACACAATTCTGTCATTTGGTGGTTGAGCACATCCTTTGTAGGCTAAATTTTCCCAATTCATTATTTGGCATCTCTGGAAATTTTGGAATGAAGAGGCTGGAAAGGCTAATAATCACTCCTATTGAGGTTTTTAATTACAATTTCCTTTCTCCCTGACTAGAGACTGTGATGCTTGTAACTGATGGAACTGTAATCCTGGGCCCATTGGGATGAAGTGAGATATATAGTACTAAGAAAAGAAGCAAATATATAAAGTGTGGTGCATTAGTTAAGATGCAGGTCAAGAAGAAGATAGCCTGAAGTTCTAGTCTACCTTCAATCATGGAAATTCACTGGGCAACTATGGGCCAATTTCTTACTTTTAGCTCAACCTACCTTACAGAATGGCTGTTGTGGGAACAAATAGGAAAAGGAAAGACTGTGTATCTGTACTGAGCTCCTGTTCAAAAAGTGGGATATAAATCTAATGAATAAACAGGAGCCATGATAGGTCAACTCAACAGCGAAGGGTGGGGGGAAAAGGTGATTCTGTTTATAAGGGGTTGGGGTGTGTCTTTTTTACAAGTGGACAAAGAATATGGGGCAGAGAAACCAACTTAATAATTTTAATAATTATTTAATCATAATTTTTTTAAATAAAAAAGAGATGCAGAGAAAAACAAAAATGAATTAAATACATAGGAAAATAAGGGTACTTGGAGTAGCTCATGATATGCATCCTGTGAGGTAATTTTTCTTAGTGATGATCAGTATCTCTGAATAAAGATACTTATGGGCAAATCTCTTCATATTTTATCCAGGTTGACAGGTAGGTATCAGACCACTTAGCTATCATAAGTACTCTAAATGGCTGACTCTGAATTAGACCAGCTTTCTTGCTTTGGTTGCCAATGTTTTGACAAATTCAAATATTTCTCTAAGAGAAGACTGTATTAGCTGTGGTGATACTTATGGCCATGACCACAGAGATGCTGAGATGATGTGGATTCTTCCTTTTAGAATAAATCTGTAACATGATGACATTGCTACACTACCATAGTGGTGCTTTCCAGGCATGCCTAATATAGGAGTTTGGGGAAATAATTTCATGGTGGCCAAAATGCTAGTTGCCAGGATCTCACTTCTTGCAACAATTACATCTTTCAACGATGCTACTGGGGGAACTTTTGAGGCCATTTAGTAGCATCCATGTAAATGTTACCTTACTATTGGTCATTTTAGGATTAGGAATGCACAAGAAATCATGGTTCATTTGAAAAATATGATCCATTCAGAATGTCAGAAAGATTAAATTTGATTTATGCTGTTAATCAGTGGAGCTTAAGACAAAAGAAAATAGAGCTCATTTGTTCCCCACAAAAACGTCTTATGAATGGATTGGTTTTAAACAGTAGCAATCAGGAGGTATAAATATGTGTGGATAAAAAATAATGTGATTAAAACAAACATTTTATTCATATTGATTTCAGCCTGCAGCTCTAGAATTTAATATTGTCTCTGCAGATTCACAGCAGCTGATCTATCTTAAATTTGAGGAGGCTGATAATACCATGTAGTTTTATTTACAATACTATTTTTTTTCCAGATTCCATTAGGTTTTCTATTTTTGAAAGGAGGTTACAGGACCACAATTACCACTAACTTTTTCCAGTTAGTAATAAATCCCAAGAATGTCAAACCTGCTTCTATTAAAATATGATGCTAATTATGTCTTACTTCAAGGATCCAATTCTTCTCTTGTAAATATATTTTTGCTTATTTATTATAATATTAAACAGTCCATTAGCAATAACTACTAGGATGACCATCTCAGCCCAGCAGTACACTGATAATATAGTGATAAATTTTCCATAAACATGAGACTGCTGTGGGGTACAACAAGGCTTTTAATATTCTAAGCATTGGTCTTTATAATTTGCCTGTCCTGGCTTTACATATTAAGACCTCGGTCATTAGAGTTGTCTACACAGGACAATAAAAAAAGTCAAGATGCATTGAAAAAGTGAAGTTTTGGTACCACCTTCATGGCCATTATCTTGGCTTTTTTGACTACACCCTGGGACAGCCCTGTCACCATAGGTAAAAAAGATGAGAATTAAACGATGTCACAATAAACTACCATGCTTAAGGGAAATAACTCAGAATGTGGTACATTATTAGCATCTAGAAATGTATCAACAGTTTCCACCCAATTTACAAAATTAAAGGGTAAGCTATATTTTAGAGAGGAGAGCAAACCAAGCAATATCATTTTCTGTAAGAGTGTTAATGTTTTTTTCATTTAGGATTAAATTTATTTTTTGGTTATAACAGTTCAATTGGTAAATTAGCAAACATTGTCTTCCCTGGTGAATCCAACTGAAAAATCGTGAACTAACATTCTTTGTAAACTTTTAACATTATCTAGAAAGACCAAAATAACTCACCTTTTTGTTTCAACATTAATGTAACACTCTTATTCATGTCTACTTAGAAATAGAAACAAGTTTCAAGAGATTAACTTCCAACCAGTGCATAGCATTACAAAATGCATAGAATTGCTGTCATAAATTATACAGTCTGAATAAAAAACTTTAAAACCAGTTTCCTTTGTTGGGAATATTCACTGATTTTATCTCTGTATATACTTAGATTATTTTCAAGTTGTTTAGGTTATGTGTATTTGGTAGAATACTATAAATATTTTCAGGAAAGAAAACCAATTAATCTCCTCAATCTGGTTTTCCCCCAAAATTCCCAAGTAAAGTATGACTTACTAGGAAATATGGGACATACCTAAAGGGTAACAAGGAGACAAAGGTCAAGATAAGCCATTCTCCATAGATCTTCTCTAGGTCTTATCCTAACCTAGAGAAGACCACTCAGTCTTCTCTAGCTTGATGCCTTCTAAATATGTTGAGACTACAACCCCTACAATTCCCAGTAATTTTTACCCTTGGTTAGGAATTAAGGTTCGGGGAGAGGAAAGCTCTTTTATAGGAATTAAACTCTTCATAAGCAAATTAGATTTGCAAGTCTTTAGTAGCAATCACCTGTATGATCTGCAGATATTTTTTTGCCCGGTATGTTAATACAAGAAAGGAAAGCACAGTCAGCTAAGTATCTAAGGTTATGTTGCTATTAAATGTACATGACATAAATAATGTACACCAAGAGCATTCATACATTTTAAAAATGTTATAGGGCAAATCCCTAAAAACAAGTGTGGGCTGAAAAATCCAGACAGCAGCAATGTGATGCAGAAAACTCTTCTCAGCTGTCAAGTGGTGGTCCACAAGATTTTTGGAACCCACATCTTGTATTAGCATTACAAGTAGAAAGAAAGCTTTGTGATATATGCATCCTCCCATGATTTTGGCATTTTGGTCTGTGTTAATATCTCATTAAATAATTCTAGCATTTTTGGTTCTATACACTCTTGAAATTTTTTGTATATCTCCACTGGTAGTCCGTCTGGTCCCAGTGTTTTATTATTTTTTTTGTTTTTGAATGGCCGCTTTGATCCCCAAAGAAGATACAGATAAAACCTTAATCCAAAACTACAGACCAATTTCCCTGCTAAATTCAGACTATAAAATTTTTACTACAATATTAGCAGAAAGACTAAAGAAAATATTAAACCTTTCTATACACTCAGACCAAAACGGCTTTCTGCCCAAAAGACAAATTTGAAACAACACAAGAATAATTATGGACGTATTGGAGTATTATGAAACACATTCGAATAAGCAATTGGCATTAATGTCTGTAGACGCACAAAAAGCTTTTGACAATCTAGATTGGAAATTTTTTACAACACAACTAAAATATATGACATTTGGCGATAAATTTATTAAGACGATTGAATTAATCTATACTACACAAACAGCAAAAATATTGATCAATGGGGACACAACCGATACAATTAATATCATGAAAGGAGTTAGACAGGGATGTCCACTTTCTCCTTTATTATTCATTTTTGCACTGGAAACTTTATTAACCCAAATAAGAAAAAATCAAGAAATAGAAGGATTAAAAATTAGAAAAGAGGAATACAAAATTCAAGCATTTGCAGATGACATGGTTTTTATTATGGAAAACCCCCATGATTCTGGTATCATATTACTACAGGAGATAGAGATATGTTG
>QLTV01003132.1:4299256-4309639 GCA_003457575.1 Thermophis baileyi | reverse complement strand
GGATCGCCCAGGCGGGAGGAGGGAGAGGGGGAAGGGGGCAGAAGCATCAACCCCTAAGAGAGTGAGGGGTTGATGCTTCTGTCCCCTTCTCCCTCTCCCTCCTCCCTCCTGGGTGATCCCGTGTGAAAAACAGGGCAGCTGCTAGCAAAGAGGGGAGAGTGAGGGGTTGATGCTTCTGTGACCAGGGGAGCCAGAAAGCGTCTGGGTCTCACCCAGCCTCTCTTCCTCTTGCAGCCATGTGTGCTGCCGCTGCCGTTCCAGAGGGCTTTCCTTGGGAGCGAGGGGGAATAAAGAGGCCATAAAGTGGGTGGGTGCGCGGCCACCGTTGCTACTCACGTTGTGCTGAGCTCCTGGAGAGCCACGCTCATGCTGCCGATCTGGAGGGCAGGGGGAACCAACTGCTGCCTCCTAGCTTGGGAGCCAGCTGGGGGCAAGCCGGGCAGGGGCGGTGGCAATGGTGGAGTCCAGCGCTTTGGCCATGCGGAGCCGCTCTGCCAGGGGGCTATGGACCGGCAACCGGCCTCTCCCATCCTTCCCGGAGAGCGCTTCTGCTGATGGGAGGCGGGCAGGCGATGCCCGGGGAAGGCAAGGTTAGCGTGCTCCCAGCCGCACCCTGTGGTGCCTCCGCCGGCTCAGGAGATGCTTCGGGAGGCACTGGCCAGCAGGGAGAGGGGGAGCCGGCCCGGCAACCTTTGTAGACACGTGGCTACAAAGGTTGCTGGGCCCTCTCTCCCGGCCGGCCAGCACCTCCTAAAGTGTTTCATAGGCCGGCGGAGGCACCGTAGGGCGTGGCTGGGAGTGCACTAACCTTGCCCTCCCCAGGCATCGCCGGCCCACCTCCCATCAGCAGAGGCGCTCTTTAGGAGGCGCTGGCCGGCAGTGCAGCCACTCTCAGACCAGGGGTGGATTCCAACTTACCTCGCTGCTGGTTCTCTTCCTCCCGTGCCATGTGGCCACACCTCGTGGGTGCGCGCATGCATGCGCAGTGCAAAATTCCTAAAAATTTTTTTAAAAAAACTACATGCCAAAAACAAAATGGCAATGCATGCGCAGTGCCGGAAACTCAGCTTTTGCGCATGCGCAGAAGAAAAATAAAATAAAAAAAATCGAAAAAAATTAAAAAAAAGATGGCGGCGCCCACGGACCGGCACCAACCGATCCGGTTCAGTGACATCATCGTGATGTCACCAGCGGGTCATTACCGGTTCAGGCAAATCGGTCCGAACCGGGAGGAACCCACCCCTGATCTAGATTAAAGATTCTGTAATAGAATGAGCAGATAGTGAGTGTTATTTTTTTTCCTTGAGGAATCCAAGATGTTCTACTTCTGACTGCCAGAGATTCCTTAAAGATACAAATTCATGTTTAGGGGTAAACAATGCACCCTACTACTCATTGGCCCACCTTCGATTTTTATTTCTAAAACAAAAATGAATCCAAACAAATGCAACACTGACTTTTCTTGCTTTTAGAAATCCAGCAAACAATTTAGACAGTCCGACTTTGTGTTGTCTACTATAATCTATTATTACAGTGAGCCCTTGAAATGCTATCTGATTGGACATTTCACTTGAAAATGTTATACTAATACTTAATGCAAAACAGCAAATACTGTATTGTTTTTATTTCACTATGACTGCTTGGAATAGCGGGGGTTAATGCAACCATGTTATTTATGGTGCTACTGATGTGGCTCCATCATTCCTGTTATCATAGCTAGTTAGACCTCCAATCAGCACGTATTAATATGTAAAATAGTTGGTATAGCTCATAAAAACACAATTTTTTGTAAATGACATTTCATTATATCAACCATAAACAGAAAATAAAGGAAAATTTCTTTCAGGATATTTAAATACAAGAATAATCTTGAATAGCTATGATTGTCTTTAACTAGCAACTGCTATTATCATGCATGAAATGTGTGTAGACATTGTATTCATATCCCCATGCACTTTAGTCTGTTCAGGCTTTTAATTTATCCACTGATGAGAATTTCCTGAAGGCAAAGCAAGATCTCCAAAGCATCTTTTGATACCTTGACTCTATCTTCCTCTACCAGCTGGACAAGTAATTCCTCTAGCAGGGAATCTGTTTTAGTTATGTAGGCTTCCCCATATGTTTAGAACTTTGAATTGCTAGGGATTAAGCATCCTTTCTACTGCAGATGTTTCTCTTTATAGAAATGTGGATGCAGTTCCAAAAATTATCCATCTCTGAACTGCATCCTGTATTCCAGAATGCAGATTGATGGGAAGTGGATAATACAGTGAAAACATTCTAAAATTCAGAAAAGTTCCCTTTCTCCAGGAAAAACACATTGCTTGTGAGCTTCTCAGCTTTCCATGCAACCTGAAGTTAACAAAAAACAAAAAATTAGGGACTTCTTTCATAAATTTGTTCTGTGCATATAATGCAACAAATGCAACTCTTGCAACCAGCCTTTCGGTTAGTCTTCTTTCCCTTTTCTGTTTACTTCCTACTAAACCTGAAACTATCTGCAAATATAGCTGGTGGGTGGCATTGGTTTCTTCATATTTATATAATGAACTGAATCATAGTGGGAGTAAAGAATGGTGCATCAAAAGCTAGGGCTAAATGCAGATTAAATCTGGAACAGATTTGATAGGTTCTTTCTGCAATGTTATATCTACTCTTCTTTTCATTTCAGGTTTTTGTGGAACAGTATGTCCTTTAAGACCAAATAAAACCACTCATAATTATCTACCTCTATTGCTGTCCTTGTAAACAATTTCCATTTAGATTGTAGTCCTCCAGCTCTAATGGAAGTAATTCCTGCCAGAGAGCAATGCCTTTCTCTTTGAGATATTGGGCATACAATAACTTTTGCCTGCATAGATAAATAACGCATGATATATATTTTTTCTTGAGTTGCAAGCTTGACATTGGCAACACAGAGAGAAATTATTAAGTGTGCCGTCACTTTTTTGTTCCAAGTAATATTTTTGGCAAAACAATGTTGTCAGAGATGACTGAAAACCTAAAAGTTTATTTAACTGAACAAAGTATTTACCAAATATTTTATTCCTGGTTGTTTCATAAACAAAAGTCTTTTTTCTTTCTTTTTTTTAGCCATGATACTTCTATAGATTTTTCCTTCCTGCACAATATTGAGTGTGAGAAGCAAGTTTTGCCCAGCATATATTTTGCTTCCTGATAGAAAGATGAAGGTTTACTTCTCATCTAATCACTATTTCATGTGTTCATAACAGATATGCAGAGTGCACAGAATTGGGGAAGAAAAGCGATTCCAATAGAAAACCCCTCAAATCTTCAACATTCCATTAAAGAATTGAAATATTATTTGGTGAACTATACTCAAAATTGGGAATCCTGCAAAAGATAAGGTCCCTGACTGAATACACAGAGCTTGCATTTGTTGAGTTTGCATTCAGTGATACGTGGGCAGAGACAAGGCTGGCCTACGCCACTTCTGCGTCAAAGAAAAATTGGTTGTGCTGTCACTTACCACTGCTCATCAAAGATGATTTTTTAAAAAAAATTCAGAATGTATCCTGCTGGAAGCAAATTTAGTTTTTTTTTTATTCCCAATGAATCCAATAGTCACTGGGCACCAGCCTCCATGACCATTTTGTCTTGTGCTACTTCCAGATGCTGCAGGCCATAATGTCAGAACTGTACTCCTCTGTAACGTGTTACTAGCGATGCTACTATTTGCTTGTAGTCCAAGAACAAACATAGAAGAACAAATATACATTTGATTATATGTACACATTCCTGTCAGTGCAGATCAGTAATACTGACTTCCACCTGCATATGCCTCCTTTAGTTCAAAGTAACCAATTTTCCAGCCTAAGCAATTTTCAAGAGTGCTAGATCCATGTTTAGAAAACCTATCTAGTGGTACTATATAAGAGTGCTAGAGTTATATTCAGAAATGACCTGACTGATAGAATAAAGGTATATGGAGGGTTGTGTGGAGTAAAGAGGAAGGAAGTACAGTACTCTCAATTGTGCCCGAATACCTTCCTGTTACTTTACTTTACTCCCTCTTCCATTGCTCCAGTAATCTACTAGCAGTATACTCATATTCAAACATGACCATACTGAGAGTTCAGAAATATAGGTGGGTGCTTCCATCCCCTAAAACCCACCTACATTTGCCCCACTATGCATCAAGGAAGGCAATTAGGAGCTATCTTTCTCACCAAAAGGGGATGGAAAGGAAATGAAGCCAGGGGAATCCACCATTAACTTGGCCTAGATGATACAGTCACAGGCCTAGTTTTTGTGTTAATCAGGGCAATGTTTTTCTTCTGGCTGAGGGACTGAAGGACAGCATATTATGCATCTATAAGGAAAAGCCATAGATAGTTCAGGAATGTTACAAAGACTTCACATCAACAATGTGAGGTGAAATATGAATTGTAGCAGAAGACCTGTGTTAGTCTGTAGTGGCAAAACAGGAGGAGACTGGTAGCACATTTTCAAACAAATTTTGTTAAAAGGTATGCACTGTCAGGAACTGATTCAAAGCAGGCATAGTAGCCCAGGAAAAAGCTATTGAATAAGAGGCATTTTCTTTTCATTCTTGCTTGTTCTAAAGCATCTCTTTCAAAGGAATAGCACAACTCTTGGAAAATGAGTCACTCATTCTTATCGTAGCACACCTTATTCAAATTTATCATAACAAGTTCTTATCTATAACGGCCTCAGATCTACTGATTGTGTTACCTCAGGCAAGCTTTGTGCATGCTTCCTAAGTCTCTTTCTAAAGACACTCAGGCATTTGTGTGAGGTAAAAGTTGTAGATAGATAGAGCTAGACAGACTGGAAAATTATGGAGAATTGTAGGTATGGTGTTGGTGTACTTTAAATTGAGCTAAATTTGCTTTATTTATTTTTTTAGTCTTTAGGTTTCTTACTCCTTTTCTGTACTTTTTATGTTTCTTTCTTAAATGAGAATACATATGGATATATATTCAGTTTGTTTTACACTTTGTGAAAGCTTATGGCTATCAGATCTCAGTTGCAAAACCCCAAATGGCCACGGGATGGCAGCAAAGAGATACAGAAAACATTTGCTGCAGTGTTTCTCAAGGTTTGTGGACTTCAGCCCTCAGAATTGGCTGGGGAATTCTGGGAGTTGAAGTATACACATCTTAAAATTTCCCAATTGTGGATATCTGGATTTTTTCAGCCTGTTATCCCTACTTAATTAAGCAGGTTATCTGTATGTGCAATTCAGGGGTGGGTTCCTCCCGGTTCGGACTGGATCTCCCGAACCGATAGTGACCGCTGGTGATGTCACTGAAGTGGATTGGCCAGTGCCGGTCTGTGGGCGCCGCCATCTTTTTTTGTGAATTTTTTGCAAATTTTTTTACTGTTTGGAAGGTTTCTCCTCTTCTGCTGCTTGAAAAAGGGCCCTCCTGCCTGCCCCCGGGTTTATACTGACCTTTATTCCTTTGCCCAAAGCTCAGCTGATCAGCTCCTCAGCTGTGTTTCGGGCTGATTGCAGCTACTGAGCATGTGCGGAAGCAAAATTACGCAAGGGAACGCGAGCGCGCACGTGAGCACACGTGCGCAAAACATCGCGATGCGAACCGGTGGGGAAGGTAAGTGGAACCCACCCCTGGTGCAATTGCTTTGAATTAGAAGAAAGGTATGCAATAAGTGTACTAAATAAATACATTATATTTATTCAACAATGGTACTTTGGTTGGAGAGAGAGAGGAATCACCAGTGAATAGAGTTCTGCTGCCTTGTGATATTGAAACTAACTTAAAAATAAAACACCTGTTTTTAAAAGAATGGTCCAATGTCATCTAACAGTAGAACATATTCTGGTCTATAATCTATAAACAACAGGAGAGGATTTTTAAAAAAAGTGTTAGACAATCTTGCTTTGAAGAACAAAGTCTCACTTTACTAATGTATGTGGTATCAATAGATGAAGATACAATTGCAAACTAGATTTGATTTACTACCATCTCTTTCTTGATTTCTGCATGATGTTTAGATTACACAAAATTAAAACATCACCAATGGTATGCTGATTTTTTAAAAGACTTATTTATTTATTTATTTATTTATTTATTTTTATTTTATAACATAACTGGGCATCTTCTCCTGGGCTAAGAGTTCCATTTTGTCATGGTGTGGGATCAGGATAGAAAATAGGGTGGGGCTAGGAAAAAGTTAATACACCAAGGAAAATAAATCACTACAAAATTGAAAACAAATCTAATTTAACAAAATCTCTCAACTGCACAACAAAAAAAGTATCATGCTTTATCATATACAACAAACAAACCCTTATTATAGCCCTTTAATACACTGCTGCTTCTGAATCTTGACTACAAAATTCGTTGCTAAATGATAGAAAGAAGAAGAAAGATTCTGGAGATTGCAGAAAGGCATTGCAGGGACTGTAGCAGAGGTGGGTTCCTGCCGGTTCGGACCGGCTCTATAGAACCGGTAGCAGGAATTCTCCCCCACTCACCGAACCGGCAGTGATGGCCGGCTGGACACACCCCCGAACCGGCTCTCTCGGCGGCGCCATAGGCGCTGCCATCTTGTTTTTGCTTCTGCGCACGCACAGAAGCTGTTTTTTGCTTCTGCGCAAGCGCAGAAGCTTGGTTTTTAGCACTGCACATGCGCGTGTGCGCCCACATAGCGCATGAGGAAGCGAACCGGCAGCAAGGTAAGTCAGAACCCACCCCTGGACTATAGCTGACCCATATTTTGCCAACTCCTGCAACATGATATGGCAATAACTTGCCTCAAATCCTGTTAAACTGATCAGCATGTACACGACACTGTATTTTCTGAAACAACTAGTCAAGTGTGAAATAACTTTTTAAAGTGAAACTCAGTTGGATTAAGCATATATAGTTTATCTGTTTTCTTCTCTATTCAGTGTTTCTCTGTGGCTCTTTCTTATAGTCACAGGTACTACTTAAATAGATCACACCACAAGACAATAAGACAGCATTGATGCAACTCTATACTTCTAACGGATGTTAACAACTGTCTCATACTATGGGAGTAATCTGACTTGTCACTGGTAAATGGGCTGTGAACAAGCTCAGTTGTTTCTCACAAATCATATTAACCTGCATTAAAATGAAAGGAAAAAGAGAAGCCATTTACTTTAAACAGCATTATAAAAATAAACCAAAATTACATTATGGCAATGGGAGTAACAATTTGTTCCATAGCTTTTTCTGAAAGAAAAAAAGAATAAACTCTCCTAAGAGTTTCTATATCAGTAGCAAGATATGCTTTTGGTAAAACAATGCAAATAGGAAATATCTGAAGTAGTTTCCGGGACATTGTACTGAAACTGTAAAGAGATCTGGAGTTGCAAAGAAATTAAATGTTTAAGAATGCAGTGAAAGACAAAGCCTTCCTTCCTTCCTTCCTTCCTTCCTTCCTTCCTTCCTTCCTTCCTTCCGTTAGCCTGCAATACTGCATTCTAACCACTGTGCCACCACAGCCCTTCCTTCCTTCCTTCCTTCCTTCCTTCCTTCCTTCCTTCCTTCCCTTTCCTTCCTTTCCTTCCTTCCTTCCTTCCTTCCCCAACTTTAATTATATCTTTGCATGTACAAAGTTGGATTAAAACTATCAACCCATGAAATAGCATCTTAGATCATAAAGTCAGAACATTACAATATCCTAAAACCAAGAGCAACCAGAACAGCAGACAACAAAAGACACAGCAGCACGGATTCAATTAAAAGCCCGGGTGAACAAATACATTTTCAGCAAATTCCTGGAAAGTGCAACAAATTAAAGGGCATCCTCATCCAGTGTTAATGACTGACTGACGATATAAAGGGGAAGTCAACATTGATATTGAGGTCTTATGCCTTCCAGGACTTTATTTCACAATCTCCCATTACATTCATGGTGGATTCAGAAGGGGTTCAAAGCAAAGTCAGGAGATAAAAATGGGAGGTGGAATTTAAAAAAAAAATCAATTTCTTGAGAAATCTGAGATTTGTTTTATATGTGTATATGTGGTCTTGTAACAAAATTTTATAGGGTAACCTTATTGGTTATTAGGAGTACCCCTTTGACCAGCCACTTGTCTCCTTCAGCCATGGGCTATTTCACTGATCCTCACAGGCATAGCTTTTCAATTTAAAATGATTCTCAGGCATCATAATTGGAGTAATTTGGTAGGGGGAGTTGTAAAATGCAGTCTTTTTTTTATGTGTACTTATAGAAACTCAGGGATTTCTCAAGCATGATGAAATCTCCTACAATGTTTCTCAGTGGAATTGTATTGGCTACAATCCTAATAGCACAAGCCATCTAAGTTCACTATTAGAAATAGCACGGTATGAATGAGACGCCTAGGAACCAGTTAAAACTGCAGCATGAAAGCAAGATAAAAGAACCAACTGCCACAATAAACATGGCAGTGAAACCTCTCTGGTAGTAGGTGTAGATACACAACACTTCCCTGCCAATAACTGTGATCATTAGGACTTCTGTCATTCATTCACTGGTTTGTAAAATACTGCTTCTCTATGCACACTTCCTGCATTAATGTGGGGTATGACAATCCCAAACTGTATGGGAAGTGTTGTCTTAGCTGTTTTTGTAGTGGTTCTGAACCAGCTGCTATGAGGGCTTTGTGAAGCACAGAGAAAATGTTTTATTGGTATATATTCATCCTGACTATATTCAGCCTTGAGTTATAATCTCTCCTACACACCAGCCTATTTCCACTAACAAATGAGTGTGCTTGTCTACTATACTGATTTTGCAAGTTGATGGGTTGTTGAATTGCTTTTGGATAAGCCAGTCCTTAATCTTCTATAAGGTTCAGCCCTGTGGCCATGAGGTAGGAAATTTGAAACTTCTCATGAAGCTCTGTAGTGAGAAAACTACTAATAGTTCAAATGCTTCAGAGAGTGTTTTTAACTATGTATGTACAGTATATGTATGTATGTATTATTTATCCATATTTTTTTATTTGCAAACAATAAAAATATGAAGTTTTAGATAAAGCTTGGAGTAATTTCATATAGTTCTCAGGTCATTGTGATCTTAGGTCATTAAAAGTCATTTTAAATAAAAATGCTTTGCAGCATATAATCAACTCCATAACTCTCTTTAATCTTTCCCACAGTATCAATAGAAGGAGCAAAGAATAAGCCTGGAGCAGATCAAGTAGTTCCCAGGTTACCATCCATAGTGATCAAATAGTCCTGGAGAAGTCCTACTTCAATATGAGGATTGACATGGACATACCAGGGACCACTAGAATTGCCACTGTTCCTTGTGGCATCCTCTTTTAAGGAAGTTAGGACTTCCTTAAAATCAACCTGCCAGAGTTCATTGCTCAACCGTCTTTTCCCATTATAAAGCTTTTAAAAAATCTTTTGGCTCTTTCTTTAAATAAATATCTTAATAATTTTGCCAGAAGACATCTATGTATTTGCCAAATTAGTCTATCATAACAAATTCATATCATTGTCCTAAAGTAAATCTATGTTATCTCAGTCATTACCAGTTCAGCTGTGTGTTAGCCTTTTTCACCCACAAAGCAATGGCCTTTCAACATGCCTGTAACAGTGAAGCCATAACCACCTTTGGATGAAATTACATCCTCCTTTGAGGATGTTGATCTGTTGCCGGTTTCTCTTTTTGCACAACAGTCTACTGTACAATTACAGGAAGAACCTCTGGTTCATGGGCAGGATATACAGCAGGGGTGGGTTCTAAATTTTTTTACTACCGGTTCTGTGGCTTATTTTGTGGGTGTGGCTTGATGGTCATGTGATGGTGGGCGTGGCTTCATGGTCATATGACTGGGTGGGCATGCCTTTGTGGTCATGTGACTCGGCAGGTTGGGCTTGGTGGTTATGTGACTGGGTAAGCGTGGCCAACTCAATGTCACTCATGTCAAGGGGTGCCTTGCCTGGCCCCTCCCCTCCCAGCCATTCCTTGTCACACCCAGCCTCAACGTATCTATAGTTCTGTAAAAATGTTGTTCACCTTTTTTCAACTTTATTATCTACATACTATATATGTACTTTCATGGACCACCGAAAGGAGAAAATGGCTCACATGCTTTGCCCAAGAGTGTGATAGGCAACAGGCTTTTAAGGGTCTGCCAGAAAGAAGGGGGGCAATGTATTTTCCAAAGCACCAGAAGGCAAAACAAGAAGCAATGGATGGAAACTGAACAAAGAGAGAAGCAACCTAAAACTAAGGAGAAACTTCCTGACAGTGAGAACCAATATAGGTGCAGAAATATTTCAGTCATAATTTCACATATAAAATAGCCATTTGTGTAATACAACCTGCATATTGTTCAAAACAGTAATTAGTATTATGGCTGATGTTTGACAGCAAGCCTAAAAGTCAAAGATCACAAGAGTGCTT
>QLTV01003132.1:4278457-4295009 GCA_003457575.1 Thermophis baileyi | reverse complement strand
AAATTGCCTTGTTGGGCAAGGTGCCCGGGTTCTAATCCCATAAGGGTGTGGCTAGCTGATGAGAGCTAAATAGCTTGAAATAGATCTATACTAGTCTCCCTTTATTTATGTAAAAATATGTAACATATAGAAATGGACTGTCGTTTCAGATCTCTTGGGCTCCTAGACTTACATCTGATGTTAGATGTCCCTGTTCACCCATTGAATTTTAAAACTACTGAAACCTGGTTTTCTATTGCATCTGATAATTATATTGATCTAGGGAACTGAAATAATTTACAGGTGGCCAACACAATACAGTGTTTACTGTCTAAAATGTTCAAGAATTGATCGGCATAGAATATTTCAGTAAATAAGTAGCAATTGAAAACAAGTAAACAGAAAAAAAACATGCCTAAATAGAAATCCAAAAACACTTTTTAAAAAACAACAACACCTGCAGAATAAAATGACAACATCAACAATATGCAGGCTATTGCATAACAAAGGAGGGGGAAGAATTAATTGGGGAAAAAATAATGATTTTTTAAAAAGTTGTAGTTTAGGGCTGAAAAATTATTAAATTGGATGACAGATGGGCAACCCTTGGGAGAGTTGAGTGGGGAGGTGTGAAATGTGTGGACAACACATAATTATGTAGGACAATCAAGTAGCAACAATTATTCTCAACTTCAGTTATGAAAGAACAAAAGGGCTGCATAGTGGTAAAGAAATTCACTGCTGATAAGTGCAAGATAATGCACATGGCAAGGGACAATTTGGACTCTCGTGCACATTACTAGCTTCTAAATTGACTGAAACTGTTCAGGTAAAAGCCAGGTGTCATTGTGGGAAAGAGTGATATAAACATCTGCTCAGTGTTCAGCAGCCATTAAAAGTATGAAAGGATCCTAGAGTGCTCTGCATTGCCTTGACACAGAGTAAAATCAGAAATATTAAATTACCCTTCAGTGTTGTATTCTTTTCATCCTGGCAGTACAAGTCTCTCTGAGAAGGATGGAGGGGAAAGTGGGTACACAGAGAGGGTATTTATGAACATAAACATTTCCAAGATTCCCTTGTTTCCCACTTTTTCATCTCACATACAACTTTTTGCTAAGAAAGTCACTAGGGGTGGGTTCCACTTACCTTCCCTACTGGAAGTGCAGAGGGTTCTTTGCCAGCCGCGGCGACCGGAGAACCAATTCGGGGGCATGGACAGCCGGCCATCGCTGCCGGTTCGGCGAGCAGATGCAAATTTCCACCACCAGTACGGGAGAACCGGTCTGAACCGGCAGCAACCCACCACTGAAGGTCACTGACCTGGTCAAGAGTAGCTGTAAAATGGGGAGTACATCAGCTTGTATCTGATTAAACTACCTGCATAGGTAGTATTAAATTGATTTGCCCATCATTGATATTGAAACATTATCTTATTGGCCTGTTTTATGTTGTGTAAATTGCATCATACTATTTTCCATGTCATTATAAATGTCTCTGCATACTCTACAGTGCAGTACACTGTGGTATTAAATTTTGATTTATCTCTTTGAATGGTTTTTATTTGTACATAGTGCCATTTTTGTATTATCTCTGTTGTATTACAATACAATAATCTGTTCCTCATTTCTGGATTGTGATTGATGCAGGTGTGGAAAGGGAGTTTGGCTTGAGATGAAGCTCTTTCAAAGTATCCTTTTGAAGCTGCCCTGTGAAAAGCAGCCTGCTTCCAAACGTCAGAGTGGAGCAATCTTGTCATTTCACTTCATGCCAACAAAGGGCCCAGTCCAACAGCTGGTCCTTGATGCTTTGCAGAGGTGGATCTGGTTGCCTCAGTAAGGCAAAGCCCTGGTGGAAGTGCACCATCACCTCAAGTAGGTGAGACGTCTCCATGAGGTGGGTTAGATATGAACTTACAGGTCTGGTTTGGAAAGTGTTGTTGATTGTAACTTTGGGCCAAAAGAAAAAGCATCAACAGATTACCATAACAATTTGCATGTATTAAAAAGGTTGTCTCAACACCCATTATAATAATTTTTTTTTAAAGAAATAACCACAGGCCAAATTACAATAACCTTGGAATGGCTTTTTAGTAGCTGGCCTCACTTGATGAGTCAAGTCTAACATCCTAAGAGCCGCGGTGGCACAGTGGTTAGAATGCAGTACTGCAGGCTACTTCTGCTGATCACCAGCTGCCAGCAGTTTTGCAGTTCAGGTCTCACCAGGCTCAAGGTTGATTCAGCCTTCCATCCTTCCGAGGTGGGTAAAATGAGGACCCAGATTGTTGGGGGCAATATGCTGGTTTCTGATGCAACCAGGCTTACAATCACTTTTGTATTCAAGTACAATGGTGATTCCAGAGAATTTTGTTGTGTCCAATGTCTCAATCTTCAACAAATGTCTGTATGTACCATTCTGTATTTTGCAGTACCCAAGCCCTAAGGTTATATATTTCAGATATACAATGCTGTCTCCAATTATCTTTTACAAACTTAGTGCTACTCATGAGGTAACAGTCCATTGCAGTGGATATTGGGGAATGAGGTTAGATTATTAGACACGTTGCTTGCCTTGCATCACTGAGTTAGATTATGATGTGGTTTGCTCAGTTTAGCAGGTTTGGTCAAATTCAGCCCTCATGGCTCATAAACCATGACTTGTTATACAAGCTCCGCCAATTGTGGTTTGTTCCACAAATTATGGTTTAAAACCTGGCTTAGTATGAAACAGTTTCCATGGGGATGCCATGTTTACCTTAGGCCAATATAGCTGTTCATCTCATCTCCAAACAACTGTGTCAGTAGGTATGATTAATGGTTATAAAGCTGTAATCATTTGCCTCTTTCAAAAGCCAGGATGATGCTAGCCACCTGCTCAGTGTCCTTTTGCGGACCTTGCTTCTTCCTTCATTCAGCAAATGTTTAAAATCCTCATCCTGATAACTGTTCCATTTCTCTGTTTTCTGTTTTAGTATTCAAAGATGTAATTCCCTAAGGTCTGCTAATTTGTCATCTTCTAATACATCTAATTGCCTAATTATGTGATCAAGCACCATCACAAAACATTGTAACATTTCATTCCTCTGTCTTTCTCCTCCCCAAACTCAGTTTAATGAGATTATTTTCCCAGTCATGCTGATTCTAAATTAGTGGGCCCCAAACAAGCAATAGGAGTAGTTCACACATGGATGGCATCCTACAGCAGATGAGGTATGGATGGGAGCATGCCTCTATTGATGGTTCATACAACTGCAGCTCATGGGGGTAGTAGAATCCATAATAGTAGGCACTTACCCCACACAGCCTTCTAGAGTAAATGTGAACTTCTATTTGTTACTATTTGAGGACACTGTTTTTTCTTAATTATTTTATAAATATCGCCCCTAAATTTGGAGCAAATGTCCCCATCCTACCTGCCCCATCTTCTATTTGTCATTATCATTTTACCCATCTGCTTATTCTTATTTTGACCCAATTTGTGTTGTTGTTCAAAGAAAGAAAAAGTGAAGCCATGCCAAGTGGAAGCTTTTTTTTGCTATTTTTGTACTGTTCACCCATAGACAGTAACTGCAAAGTCAGAATTCTAAGCAATAACAATAGCACTTAAACTTATATACTGCTTCATAGTGCTTTGCAGCCCCTCTCTAAGCAGTTTGCAGAGTCAGCATATTGCCCCCAACAATCTGAATCCCCATTTTATCCACCTCAGAAGGATGGAAGGCTGAGTCAACCTTGAGCTGGTCAGAATTGAACTTCTGGCAGCCGGCAGAATTAGCCTGCAGTACTGCATTCTAACCACTGTGCCATCATGACCCTAAGGCACACACTAAAGTCTAAGATTTGGCAATAAGTCTCTGTCATACAACAAGCCTCAGCAAGTGCATGGTGATACAGATCTCTATTGCCTGTGGCTCAGTGGTAGAGCATAGGCATCTAGAAACAGAGGTGGAAAACAGAAATGGACGAATACTCTCCTATATACCCAGAGTCTTGTTGCCAGTGAGTGTTACAGGTGTTATGTCTACCTTATATCCAGCTTTATCATTCCTCTCTAGTGTAGTTGTTTCCTGTATTACATTGCTATTCTAGGATTCATCTCTATTGTTCCTGTGATGCATTTCCTGTTCCTGTTGTATTTTATACTCTCTAACAAGATGGCTTCTGCTCAATGATGGCTTATAAAGCATTTTAATTACTCCACATGAAACAGTCAGTGCAAACAATTTTGGCCACGTGAGTTGCTAAACCAGGGGTGTCAAACTTGCATCGTCACGGCGGCGTCACGTGACGTATCACAACTTTTCCCCCTTTCGCTAAACTGGGCATGGGCGTGGCCAGCGCATGACGCATCCAGCCCATGGGCCACGAGTTTGACAGCTCTGTGCTAAACAATCCCATCTATCAGAACCATAAAAGTGGTTTGCCAAACTACCTGACCCTTGGAATGAGGTTCCCTCTGAGATCCTGATGCCTCCCATCATGTTGGTATTTTGGACCTGGCTCTTTGCTCAGATCTTTGGTGAGAGTAGCAATAGCAATAGCACTTGGACTTATATACTGCTTCAAGGTGCTTTTACAGCCTTCTCTATGCAGTTTACAGAGTCAGCATATTGCCCCCAACAATCTGGGTCCTCATTTTACCCACCTCGGAAGGATGGAAGGCTGAGTCAACCTTGAGCCGGTAATTGAAGTCCCGTCCTGGGTAAAGTGGATTTGCTTGATTGTTACCCAGTTTGTACCAACTTTTGTTCTTTGTCTTTATTCTATTATTATTTAATAATAAGCACTATATTATTCTGTGTATTTTTCTTTAGGAACTGCCCAGAGTGGCTGGAAATTGAGTGGTGTAAAAATGTAACTTAAGTAAGTCAGCAAATAATGGTGACTAACTTAATACAACATAGATTCCTGTGTGACAACGTATCTTGCACTGCTGATCTTACATGCCAGTTTAGGTTTACTTGGCCCTTACATTATTACATTATGTCATTATCAGTCATAACTTTCATCACATGATTGAATGCTTGCACATCCTCAGTGCAGAGGACTTAAGGAGTAGCATAGAAAACTATAAACTGCATTTAACATTTAAATTAACACAATAATAGCTGGATTGTGAGTAGCACCCATCATTTCTAATATATTCAAATCTACTTAACTGGTAATATGGACAAAAGCAACTTTTCCACAAAACCTGAATTTAGAGAATTTACCAAAAAGGAATATTTTTTGAATTTTCAGTTGCAAGTAACTGTGTATGGAGGTTCTCAGACTTATTTCATGGAACGATCTAATCAAATCTGGATTGTGCTACACTAGCCACCCGCCAATGATAACACTGTGTATATAGTGTGTATATGTTCATGGATAATCTTTCCATTTTCTCCCTTTCTGTTGCTATGCTCTTCTCTCTGAACATTTTTTTCATTGAGGTACATGTACACTGATTTCCCTATCCTGTATGGCTTTTTTATTACTTCTATTGTTCTCTCCATACTGTCACTTCCATGCTACCATTTTATTGTGACCATTTGTGTTACTTATTATAGCCTATCTAGGAACATGGAACCCTTTGGGAAGATAAAGATGGCTAGAGAAGTCCATGTCTTTACTTAAAATAATTTCAGCTGCTTTGGAGAATTAAAAAAAATGAATTGAGTGCTTGAATAGGTGCTGATTGAGGTACATATGGCACAGTTATGCCCAAAATCACTAGAATATGGGTTTATACTGTCCCCATTCAATCAGTGAATGTGGCAAGATTTTCACTGATTATTGCTGGATTCCCTTTACTTTCCATGGCAAACATTAATTTTCTATTTATAAAATGAAAGTCCTCTTTAATGCTTTTGCCTGAATGTGTGAGGTAAAGAATGAGGATTTGTGTGTTGGTTGTAACCTTCCTATGCTCGCTGAAATTGACATATCAATGGGAGTAAGAAGGAGGGCTGTCTTCAGATTTGCTTGAATAGGAGTATAGCACTCTGTACAGTGTGGCTCCTAGCTAGAGGATACCTCAGTAAGCTGTATTTGTATCTACATGAAAACAACAAAACTTTCATTCAGATCTCTTGACTGAACAAACATCAAGTATGGAGAGTAGCCGCAAGATCTGTTCATCACCGGATTATCTCAGCACTTTAAGGCTTCCTGTCTAATGAATGTGTGGAATTAGCTACAGAGTGCTGGCTATTTCTCTGTGTATTCATTGAATGTGCAGTGGGTCACTATGAAATACTCCTTATAATTCTATAAAAAAGGTAAAAGTAAAGATTTCCCCTGTCCAGTCATGTCTGACTCTACGGGGCAGTGCTCATCTCTGTTTCCTAGCTCAGGAAGCCAGAATTGTCTGAAGATGCTTCCGTGATCATGTGGCCACCATGACTATATGCTGAGGTGCGTGGAACACTGTTACCTTCCCACCAAAGAATTACCTATTTATCTACCTGCATTTGCATGCTTTTAAACTGCTAGGTTGGCAGGAGTTAGGGCAAGAATGGGAGCTCACCCTGCCACAATGTCACATGGTACTTGGGTCTCAAACAGCCAACCCTCTGGTTGAGAAGCCCAGCTTAGTACTTCATACTCATCAAGAAGGTCCCTTGGGCAACCCATGCCGGTTAAACAATAACCCTGTGATTATTCTACCAACAAATCACAAGTCAACATATTTTCGTGATTAGATGCATGAAAACTTAAAAATTGTCCATTATGTCACTCATCTCTTTCTAAATATGATTTTCTTTGCTTAAATAATCTTGCATCTTAGGCTTCATAAATCATTCAGCAAATAATGTTTCTTTGTAACTTTTCAAGCATTCTGTTAAATAAGCAGTCCTTCAAACAAAATTCATACTTGGGAAATGAAATCAGATTACCTTTTTAGATTCAGGTTCTCTTTTTCTTGATACACACACACACAAAAAGTCCATGTGTCTCAAGAGCAAGAATGTTTACACATTTGTATTTTGGCAATCAAGAAGTACAAAACTGGGAAGCTACTGTATTTTTTTAACTTTATTTTTTATTGTATTACTTTAATACAATAAAAAAGAAAGAAATATAATGAGAAAAGAGACAAGTGTAAAATGATAATTTAATACAATAACACAAGCAATTACCTATGTTTCAAAAAATAATACCAGTTGGTATATGATTAAGGGGCATGCCTAGAAACCAAGAGACTGTGAGTTCAACTCCCACTTTAGGTATGAAAACCAGCTGAGTGACTTTAGACCAGTCATTTTTTTTTCTCAGTCCGTAATATCAACTCAGGCAAAAAGTCAGTTGACCTATTCCTATCATACCAATGGATCAACATTCAGTTGATCCAAAAGAGAGGATCCCACATCTGTAGGAAAAACACTAGGAAGAAAAAAAAGGAGGGGCAAGAATAGAAAAACAGGATTTAATCTTCAAAACTGGTTTAACATTTGATCTATTTCTAATCTAATACTCCTTCCTCCTCTTATTTCCCCCCAATAACACTGTGAAATAGGTTGGTGATTAAAATCAAGTTCATTTTGCTAAGGAATCATGGCTTCTAAACTGTTTTGCATAGGAAGCAAAGTGGAACTTAAAGGCAAGATGTTTAAAATATTTTATTTTATTATATGTTATTGTTTCATTTTATTCCTTTCTTTTATTTATTGGACTTTTATTCCACCCGTTAGCCAGAACAGCTCTTGCAGAGCTAACAAAAATTATTTATAGAATCCATTTAGAAATTGTTTAAAAGCCAGATTTTTAACTGCTATATAGCCAATCTCCTGTGCTCCAGTTCTGTATTTTGCAGCTGCTGGATCCATGGAAGTTTTTTTTGCCCAGCTCAACACTGAAACGAATTTTGCAACCAGCAGCTACTCATGCAACTTCAGACCCAATATTCCAAGAAGTGACTTTCTGACTGAGAAATGAAGTAAAACTGCCCATTCAAAATTCTGATGGATGCATCAATATCAATTTTTCTTGGTGAAATCTGACATCCAATCTGTCACTTCAACCACCTGAAATTGATAACATCATTCAATCCAGAAAATAATGATTCATTTAAACTTAATGTAATGTTACCAGAACCTCACATTATCATGTCAAAATCTGGCATAAAATGTATTATTGGATCTAATAGATTAGAACCTGAGACTATTTCATACTTTTCCTTTCTGATATTTAATTTTTTTTATAGTATAAATAACAAGTGTTAGTTCTATAAATAATTAATTGTTAATCTTATATTTAGAACATATATCCCCATTCTTTGACCACATATTTCCCCAAGATGGTTTGAAATAATAATTTTTGAAAAGTAATAAACAAGAAGCTTCATTTAGAATCAACATTTATTATTTATTTAGTAAGTACTAAATAAATTACTTGATCCTACCCCAAATGGAATGGCATCAATAGTAATTCGTTGTAATGTTCTTTCTCAGCCTCAGAATTTATTGTGTTCTGTAATTTTTCAATTTATTTACAATTGAAAACTTCACTGGAGTGAAGACCTTTTGTCCACATTACAAGTGTGGCAGAGACACATTTAACTGAGGCAAGAGAAAGGTCTTCTCAATGGTTACACCTGAACATAAGCAATGATCTAGAACAGTGATGGCGAACCTTTTTTTGCTCGGGTGCCAAAAGGGCGCGCACGCACGCAATAGCGTGCACGTGCGTGCCCACACCCATAATGCAATGCCCTCCCCCGCGCATGTGTGCACAACCCCTCCCGCGCTGCCCCCCCGCACATGTGCGCAGGCCTCACTGAAGCCTCCGAACTTCCAGTAGGCCTGTTGGGTCCGTTTTTCGCCATCCACAGGCTCCGGAGGCTTTCCTGAAGCCTGGGGAGGGCGAAAACGGCCTGCCCCGCCCTCCGGAAGGCCGAAAATCAGCTGGCCAGCGCACACATGCGTGCTGGAGCTGACATAGGCCAACACCTCGCGTGCCCTCAGATATGGCTCCGCGTGCCACTTGTGGCACGCATGCCATAGGTTCGCCATCACGGATCTAGGAGGTCAGTTGCAACTGTATAAAAGATCTACAGAGACAAACCCTTGATAGGTGTGTTTGTTCAGAGAGAAGTGTAAGGGAAGTGTCTTCCAAACAGCAAGCTACTGTTCACATTACTGGTATGGTCTTTATCTCTGTCTACATACTATTGCTGATCAGCAGCTGAAATGCCAGGGGTTTTGATGCCACTCTTGGCATCAAGAGTGGCAAGAAGGATAGAAGGACCTGTGGATATATGCTGGAGGTTGCCGACTTACAACTTGTTCACTACTGTGTCAAGATGCATTTTTCCCATCCTTGACACAGCAAGGTGAAGACCAGCTCACAGACTAGCCCAAAAGCCATCCCCTCCCCAAATAAAGAATAAACACTTTTCGTGAGATGGGCGGCTGTATAAATTTGATAAATAAAGTTAGTAAGAGAGTAGCCCGTGGGGGTGGGGGTGGGTGGGAGGTTATTATTTTATTAATTTTATTTCTTTTATGTTGTGTTTTTATTTCCTGTAAGCTGCCTTGAGTCGCCATGAGGGAATAGGCAGCAATATAAATTTTCCAAATAAATAAAATAAATAAATAAAGTTATTGCTGTAAGGACTGGAGAAAAACCTCGCTATACTTGTTACATAACCTGTACCATATCGCCTCTTCAGTTTAAATCAATTTGAGTCTTTTTTTTTAAACACACACACAGAGAAAGAAAGAGAGAGAGAGAGAGAGAGAGAGAGGAGAGAGAGAGAGGTTTATAGTCCTCTAACATATTGCTATGGTCATATTTAACTCAATTCTACAGATCTTCCAGTACAACCATATATAAAAGCAGCCCATAGTGCCTAAATAGTGTATTCTTTGTTTTCCGAGTTACCCTATGTCTCTTTTTGCGTTGCATTTCAAACTGCCATCTTTGCTTCTTTCATACATGCAGATCTTGCTTATTTCCTCTTTAGCAAGGGGTGGGGGTGGGGAGAGAATTCTTTTCTTTGCTGTCATCTTCCAGAATTGTGTCCAGCTGTTCCCTAGCTTCTCTTATCCATTTACCTATAATTTCCATAACAAAAGACATGCCCCTGATTATTAAGGAATTTGAAGTAATCCTTCTGGCTTCATTGGTTTCCGTTTCTAAAAATCCTGATCTTCCCAAATAGTGTTATTCATTATAGTCTCCTGGGAACAATAGCTGAATTCTGTGGTAGGGATGGGAGAGTGTTTGCAAATATTCTCCATCAACAAGGAATTAATGAGTCTCAGAAATAATACTACCAACTGATTGCAGTGAGACTGTTGCCAGAAAAGCTGCTAGCATGTATTTTATGACTGAATATAATCTAGATAATAGGTAGGAAACAGTCTAGCAGGAACAAAATGTTGCAGTATGAAATACTGCAGTTTACTGTTTCGGTTGATTATTCTCTGCTCCATTTCCCCTTCCAATCAGGGGAAATGGGTTTCGATCTTCTCCCACCCACCATCCAAACATTCAGCTAATATTCTACGGTCTCTGCCCTTCCCTTAGGATTGTTTTTTTTCCTTAAAAAAGCAAAACAACAACAACAAAAAACCAAAAAGAATATATATTTCTGTGATACTTGGTGGATTTCCAAGCCCACCTCTCTTTTATGTGGCTGAGTAGTGCCATTTTGGCAACAGGAGCATTGATTTTCATTATATAAGTGCTGCAAATGAAGGCGGGATTTCTACATGGATGGAAAGTGTATTGGGAAGCCTATAGATATCATAGCAATGCCTGTTCATTTATCCAGATCAAGTTATTTGTTAAAACCTGAATGCAACAAGTTGCATTAAGAAATTCCTGCCTTTGGAATATTTGATATTACAGGTATTTACCTATAGAATGATAATCCTATCAAATGTTAAGTAAGCTTAAAATATTTACCAGCTGCTTCTGTGTCTGAAGAAAATTAAGGTGTGTGGGGTGGAATGATGGCACTTAAAAAATAATTGCCAGGTAAATATAGCAAAGAATTCAAAAACAACAACAGCGGCTTTTATAGACAAGAAAAATTGAAATCCATGTGCAGTGCTATTTCATTGGTGTCTTGTCAATACTGAATCTTCCTCTTTAGTCCTTGAAATCACTTTTCTTCAGAAGAATGGCCTGCACAGCATAACAGCTCATTGCATGTTTGAGGGAATGAATTGAAAGAAGAATTTGTGAATAGCTTTTTATGTTAAATATGAGTGATTGTAGTACAGCATCATCAAATTTAACATGCTTGGCCATTTTCTTTACAGTTTTACTCATTATGTTTATATGTGTACAGTTTTCTTTATTCCTTGGAGTACTTTTGCTCTTGTGTTCAAGAACAAATACTCTGTATAGGAATAAATACTGCTTTCCCAATTATATATCCTGATCATTTTTAATATTTTTAATATAGGCTTAGCTAGCTTCCTAGAAATGAGAAAGCTTTTATAGACTTCTCCTCCTGCATTTGAACAACCCCTGTTCTCCAACTTTAACTCAGGTTTTTCTCTACTAAATATACTAATCAGACAAAATATTATTTAAAAAAAAAGATTAATTTCATTTCTCAAATCATTTATCTATAGTAAGCTTTAAAATGGTCTGGTTTTAATATAGAATCAGAATATAACAAAAACAAATATTTTGTAATCTACATTTTTTTTTAAAAAATAACATTTTAAATGTCTTTTCTCTTTCCTCTAGGAAAAGCTTAGCATTGTAAAGAGTTATCTCCAAATACTCTGCATGATTTTGGTGTTTGCATATATGCCAAGATACAAAGTGATTGCTAGATTGCAAGCACAGCTGCTCCTGCCATTTTCCCCAAAAGCTGTGTAATTGCTGCTGCAAACAGTGTGTTCTTGAGAAACTGCTAGAGAATTTCCCTTCTGCAAGGGAGGAAAAAAATGAAATGATTACAACTTCATACATCCCACTCCTGCAACTATCTTCCCAACTTCTCTGGTCATAGAGAAAGTTGAAAGATCACTTACACACAATTATATTTGCAGTGGTGAATCAAAGCAGATAAAGTAGCACATCTGCACTCTTAAATTTAATCTATTTTATTTTAAATCATTCAAAGAGTAAAATAAATGATTACATAAAAGAAAAAAGTGAAAAGGGATATAGTGGATGGAAAATAAAATGTCGGTAAATAAACAGAGAATGTGCAATTGTCATAACATTTAAAATTCATTATTTCATTGATCTAATTAATTGAATTAATTGAATATATCAAACTAAACAATTATATCACCAAGAAATTTGCACTTATCTTCCACATTTGTTCTCTTTTATCTGATGATTAATTCTTCAAATGCTCTTGTAAATTGTTTTAAAATGTCTATTTAAAATATCAGATCAAGACAATAAGAGCTGAAAGTATTTTGAATATTTTCAAAAGTGCAAACTTAAGGGAAAGTGATTGCTAGAAAGCTATTGTTTGAAACTGTGTTCAGTTTGTGAATCATTCACTAAAAGGAAGCTACTATATATTTCCAGTGTTTTCTAATGAAAAAGACATTAAAGCAAGTGTGATTGTTCCTGGAACTTCTTGCCACTGGAAATATAACACTGTATGTATTCATTTTTGTAGAAATGGGGATAAGAGAACATTCCACAATTCAGAGAAAAAAATGCCTGTGAAAAAAATACTTTAAGAAAAATACAACTGGGCGATTGATAAGAGAGGAGAAGAAACACTACAGAGCAGTTATAATCTGACATGCTGTTTTATAGTACCACTAAGAAAGGACAAATTAAAACTGAAACAGCAGCATTGTCTGAATAGAGATTCATACCTCATTCAAGAATGTGTATACAGGTGAACTATTAGCCTGACAAAGAGCCCTTCTTAGACTATTCTTTAAATTCATCTTTCTCTGGCACAGCTGCTTTCACCTCTCAAGCAAGAATTACAGCATTTGTAGTCAGAATTCATACCTGATGAGTAACCCATCCAATCTTGACCCATTCTATCAACCTGCCATTTGTAACATCCATTCAGAACCAATAATGAGTACCTATGAAAGGCTGGGAATTTGTGTTCAGATCAATGGTGGGCTGATTAATTACCTAAGATGCTATTCAGATAACAGGGTTGAGAGCATAGGAAAAAGAAAGAGCTTTCAGAAAAGCTCAGTGCAGTAAACCAAATCAGCTCCGAATGTGTTTTAAGAAGTGCAGAAGCAGCCCCAGCAACTGCTGCATCAAAGAAAAGAGACACCGAAAAGCTAGTCTTACAATCAGCAAAATAGGCAGAAGGGAGAAAAGAAATTGCTGAAGCCTATTAAAAATCAGGGAGCCTATTAAAGCAGGATAAAAAGGGACAAGTAAAACAAATCAAGAGACATGGAGTGGCGTTTATAAAAGACATCTTTTAACAAAATAGAAAGATTATTTTATGTTCCAACAAAATTCAGAAGAAAACTCATGATAGAGTCATCTTCCTGTTTGGGTCTGCTTCCCACATGCCTGCTTAAAGTTCATCCCTTCTTTGTTGGAAGTGAGAGGGTGGGGGAGAGACAAAGGGAATGTACAAATAGGATTATAAAGGGAATGCTTTTATAGGTGGAATATGTAGAGCAGGGGTGGGTTCCTCCTGGTTTGGACCGGTTCTCCCGAACCGGTAGCGGCCCGCTGGTGATGTCACGATGACATCACCAAACCGGATCGGTCGGTGCCGGTCCGTGGGGGCTGCCTTTTAAAAAAAAAAAAAAAGAATTCCCCCCCCCCTTCTGAGCATGCGCAGAAGCCGACTTCCGGCACTTTCTTTTTTTTTGGCTTTTTTTTGGGGGGGGATTTTTTTGGGATTTTTTCCTACTGCGCATGCGTGCACCCACGAGGCGCGCGCGTGCCCATGAGGTGCACGCACGAGGCGCAGGAGGGAGCGAACCGGCAGCGAGGTAAGTAGGAACCCACCCCTGATGTACAGTATCACCTAAATATTCAAAAGTCAATGGGAAGGGCTTGAACTCAATAATTGCTGGTAATCTTTTGGAGATTAAATCCATCCTGTACTGATTTTTCTCCATTTGTATGATTTGTTGTTTTTCTTGGCAGTAAATTACTGAAAAGACCCATGGAATAACACTGTAATTTCCTCATATGGTTATTAAAAATCAGTTTCAAATATATAAACACCAGATTGGCATTTGTAAATGAACTTTGCAAAAAAAAAAACATTTTTTTTTCCTTTTAAATTTTGGCACATTGATTCACCCACAAATCTTTTAATGCAGCCTCTATGCAAAAGATTTTTCAAGGTGCCCTGAAACTTTGTTTCCTTGGGGTTCCTTGGGGAACAATTGATTTTGGAAAGCTACTCTAAGGCATATGTAGTTTTTAACTACATACTCAAAATGGACCAGGGTATTTTTTCTCATACTGCTACCAGTACTAAAACATTAATTATGATGCAAAACTTTTCAGGAAATGTTACCTTCTTCAATGAAAATGATGTTATCAATCAGTTGAAATATAGATAATGATATTATCATAAGTTTCAATGTCTTTTTAGATAACTAAGCTTACATGGGAGAGAAGCTTTCAACTGATGTTGAAACACAATGGAAACACTTCTTTCCCATCTTTTTACACAGAGATGATCAACTGCTCTTCCAAAAAGTTATGTCTCTACAGAAGAAGTAGCAGAATGTTTCCAGCAACCCAAAAACTACGTATACATTTTTTTCCTGTATTTAACTGCTGAAGCCACTATCTGCATGACCATATTCAGCAATGCTATCTTGCTTTGGAGCTTTTAGAATAAAATATACCATAATTATAGTAAGTAGTAATTTTGTTTTGATCTTGTGCTATTCTAGGAAAGGCCGGGATGACACATCCTACATTCTTCACTCCATCATTTGTACCTTCTTTTTTTCTTGCAGGTGCTTACATTGGACCATTCCCAATGTAGACATTGCCCAAAAAGATGCAGGGTGTTGGGGGAAGGGGAGAGAAATCAGGTCCCAGTTTTATTTTCACCCTTAATTTACTTTTCTTACCCTAACATCTAAGTTTAGAAGAATTATTAATTCAACTGTTTATAATATGATAAAATACATAAACTGTTCAGCTAAAACACTTATAAAACATTCTATTACAATAATATTTGTATTAACTATGATCGTGAAGTATTTTATACAATTAGAAAATATGTTGCTGCTGCCAGGCAACTCTTGGACTTGTAAAGTGTAGATTGAAAACTTATCCTTTCCTGCATAATCACCTTTTCTGTTTACAATATGTTAAGCAAGCCAGCTGGGTGACTGGACCAGTCACTCTCGCTCCAACCTACCACAATGAGTTGCTATTATAGGGACAATAGGAGGAGGAAGGGGCTATTGGTATGTTTGCCACCTGAGTTAACTTATAAAACAATAAAGGCAGGATAAAAAAAAATCTAAAGAAGAGAGATTGCCCATTCTGACATTACTAAATTTAAATAATTTAGGAGAGTTTTGTTGAAAATTTCAGATTTGTAGTGAATTCTAGTATCACATTGGTTGTGTTTTCTTCATAATTTAATGTTAATGATACTAAAAAAAAAAACCCCGGCCTATAACTGAATCATGGGTTTTGAAGATCCAAGAAGCTCCCTCGGGAGCTCAGACTTCTTCTCATCCATCTTTCCCCTTCTTGGAAAAAGACTGAAAAGGGAAAGCATACTGCAAACAAATCACTGAATACATATTTGCTGTAGACAGGAGATATTTGATTTCAGAGACAGTGGCTTTAATTATCTATATGATGTTGAGTTGGCATGGAATAGTTTGCACCTCACAGGAATAATAAAAGTATGTTTGGCTAAAGCATGGTGAGTTTGATTAGGAGAGGGTTTTAAAATGAATTCTGTGGGAATTGCAGAGAAAAGCCCTGAAATTAAGGAGAAACACTTACGTCCTACAGAAGGAAAGGGAGATGGTAGAAGTAAAAATAATACTGTTGTTGTCTATTATTGCTTCCCCTTAGAAAGAGAAGATGTGTATAATAACAAATTGCAGATCTTTCAAACAGGTGTGAAGCAGTAGTGATGAGGAACGTCCATCTTGGCAACTTCCTTCATCAGAGGCAGAGGAAGCATAAGAGAATCAATATCTTGGTTTGATACTAATCAATAGGGAAGACCTAGTTGAGGAAATGGAAGTAGCAGAAATATTGGAGGAAAGTGACTTTATTAATGTTGGGGATCTTGATATTAAGGGAAACCAAGTCTGTGCATTGTCAAATTCTGTCTTGTACTTCAAAACAAGCAGATTTTTATACCCTCAAAACAATGATAAGTAGGTTCCTCTGGATAATAATAATAATAATAATAATAATAATATGATACTAATCAATAGGGAAGACCTAGTTGAGGAAATGGAAGTAGCAGAAATATTGGAGGAAAGTGACTTTATTAATGTTGGGGATCTTGATATTAAGGGAAACCAAGTCTGTGCATTGTCAAATTCTGTCTTGTACTTCAAAACAAGCAGATTTTTATACCCTCAAAACAATGATAAGTAGGTTCCTCTGGATAATAATAATAATAATAATAATAATAATAATAATAATAATAATAATAATAATAATAATAATAA
>QLTV01003132.1:4200077-4261348 GCA_003457575.1 Thermophis baileyi | reverse complement strand
ACCGCTTAGAGAGGTCTGTAAAGAACTATGAAGCGGTATATGCGTCTAAGTGCTATTGCTATTGCTATATAGAAATGATACCAGAACTGTTCTTACTATGAATCATTCATGGAAAATACGAAAAAGGACAGATATATTTAATCTTACACATAATAACTGCAGCAATATTGATATATGCACAATTTTGGAAGAATGAGAAAACCCCATCCGAAGAAGAAATAAGAGAGAAAATATTGACATGTGCAGAAATGGATAGACTATCATTGGAATGGAAGGACAAAGGTGAGACGGAATATCATGCAATATGGGATAAATTTTATCAGTGGATAGAAAGAAAAAATGGTCGAAAAAACAGAGAGTAAAAATTGAGAAAAGGGAAACTAAAAGAGAGTTCGGATATAAATAAATAATGACGAGGGGTATATATGTGAGATCAAAAAAAGTAAGCTATACTGAGCAATAATGTTATTTATTGTTATGTAAATAGTGTATAAAGAAATGTTAAACTAGGATGGTCAATATGTGATAAATTTTATCAATGAATAGAAAAAAAAAATGGTCGAAAAAACAGAGAGTAAAAATTGAGAAAAGGGAAACTAAAAGAAAGTTCGGATATAAATAAATAATGACGAGGGGTATATATGTGAGATCAAAAAAAGTAAGCTATACTGAGCAATAATGTTATTTATTGTTATGTAAATAGTGTATAAAGAAATGTTAAACTAGGATGGTCACAAAGTGTCCAATGTTTTTAATGTTTGTTTAATGTTTGTTTGTGTAAATAAAAGATTTAAAAAAAAATTCTATTCTATTCTATTCTATTCTATTCTATTCTATTCTATTCTATTCTATTCTATTCTATTCTATTCTATTCTATCAAGTGAATTGTATGAGAAGCCCTGAGTCTGAACTGTTTCCCAGAATTTCAGTTCTGTAGGAAGAAATATATTATCATCCCATCACAGGTTTAACAGCCCAACATTATATATATACAAACATAAACTATTTTTAGGCTAACTAAAAAATAATAACATCAAAACTTCTTGGTTGACCTAGTCTGTGAAACCTCCTGGAGTTGAGCTTGACTTCACAACTACTGAATGTCCCAAAGGTGCTTTTTCAGGAGGCAACTGGACTTTCTTGTTTTTTCTTTTGAAGACGTTTCACTTCTCATCCAAGAAGCTTCTTCAGCTCTGACAGGATAGTGGGGAATGGAAGGATTTATATTCCTTGCAGACAACTGGTCATTTGCATCCTTTTAGAGCAGGGGTGTCAAACTCGTGGCCTGTGGGCCAGATGTGTCACATGCTGGCGACGTGATATGTCATGTGATGATGTGACACCGCGAGTTTGACACCCCTGTTTTAGAGAGTTGTTGAAGCACTTGGAGGTTTATCTGTGTCCTCAGGGTCACCTGAGTAGTGCTCCTGGTTCCTGTAGTCTGCAATTTTTCCTCTAGAAATCTATTCCTACTCCCACACCATTCAAAGGGTGTTCATCCCAATTTGTATAGCTAAAAGTCTGTAGAGATTCTCAGTCATCCAGGTCATGGTTGTCCCAAAGTTGCTTTTTCAGGAGGCAACTGGATACTGAATGGAGTATCTTCATGGACATTTTTCTATGTTGTTTTCTTGGCAGAAGTACTGAAGTAGGTTGCTAATTGTCCTTATCCAGAATTATCGCTCTAAGCCTGATTTCTGATTAGCTTTTCGAGATCAGTCAAAGTTGGCTAGGAAGGAAAAGTTGAATTTGGTACAGTAATGGGTTTCACTTACCTTTGCTACCGGTTCGGAGATGTGCGCGCGCGCAGAAGCTTCTGTGCATGCGCAGATCGTCCGTGATGACATCCGGGCAGGTGGGTGGAGCCTCCTGCCGCTGCTGCTACCAGTTCGGATGAACCGGGGCGAACCGGTAGCAACCCACCACTGATTTGGTATCTATATCAGGGTCTTCCCCTGTCCCAGAAAGAATTTCCATAATTCTGCTGAGAACAAGTTCTTCATATTCTGTTGTCTTCTTATATTAAATTAGGTGGTAGTGGGGTTTTCATAATTTTATTTATTATATTTATATGGCTGCCTAATTTAGAAAGCATGACTCTGGGTAGCATACAAGAAAAAAAAATCCACAACAAATGCAACATATGGGAAATAATGCAATACATTAAAATCAACTAAAACAACAAAATGGCAAACAAACTAAAACATATTGCAATTCATCCAATTGGGACTCCATTCAACCTGTCCCAAAAGCTTAGGGAAATAAATATTGATAAGAAAGAGAACATTCCCTTAGAAATTTTCCTTAAAATAAAATCTTCCTGTCAGATGCTTCATTATAATTGTCAACTCCAAGTTTGAAAGACAGAAGTCCTCAATAGGGTTACTCCTTGAATAGGCTGGATGTCTTTTTTGTTGCTGCAACATGTCATTTACCCACTTAGCAAGTTCAAGCTGTGGTTGTCTACAACTTTAATCATGTCCAATCACCATGGCTCCAGATGTGCTGGCTAGGCATGTGATGAGAAATATAGCCCAAGACATCTCAAGGCCACCACAATAGGGAGGCTGGATGTGCTGGATTATAACTCATAACATTGCCACTAATATACTATCACACTACCTAGAGGAAGGGAGGAAGAGACTGTTGCTCCTTCATATTTTAATCAGTTTAGTTTGCTCATTGTTGAGCACAAAAAGGCAGATAAACAGCAAGAACAGCTGGGTCATCAAAAGATATTACCAAAGTGTGGGATTTGCATATTTTACTGTATCAGTCAAGTAAGTCATAGATGATTACAGTAAGGTTCAAATTTGTTTTAGCTGATGTGCCAGATGTGCTTCAATGACCTGCCTATTTGTAGAGAAGTTGGCTATGGCACATTTGTAACCTATGCCAAGCTACAGAAGGTGCACAGGTTGAAAGTAATTGTTGCCATTAAGTTATGATCCAGAAAGTAGACTAACTAGTGAGCTTTGTATAAAAGTATCAGAGATAGCAACAAGGATGTGATGAGGCATATTTTGCTGATTTGCTAGCAGCTTTCTGTGCAAACTCATCCTTGGTATACTTACAAGGTATGGCTTCCTGCCTCCCATGTTGCAGGAGGGCAACAAACAGCCTCCTCTTTAGTTGCCATGTAGCAACAGCATGATCTCATTAACCACTGTTATCTCTGACTTTCAGACTGCAATAGCTTGCTGAAATACCAATCACTTAAAGTGCTTCACTGTTGTAGCATCTGAACTCAATTCACTCATTGGAGAGAGAGGCAGAAATCATTTGCTTATGGAAATTTGCTATTGCTGTTTAAGACCAAAGGTATATGTGAATCCCCATTTTAGAGTTTTACGTTCTCTCCCTCTTTCCCTTTTTGTATTTTAAAAATATATGGCACATTCAAATGAATAGAAGCTAGGAATCAGTAAGTTAATTCACCAAGGCTGCTTTGCTTCTGAACTAGTGTGTGTGTGTGTGGGGGGGGGGGAACTGTCAGGGTTCCAAGTAATAGATCCATCGCAAGCAAACTCTGAGGCAGGTGAATTCCTCAAAGAATAGCTTTATTGGAAATATCATATTGGCACATATCTGGTGAAAATCAACTCTGAAGGGCCCCTTGGTTTTCACCTAATTAAAAGTAAAAGATTTTCCCTCAACCCCAAACAATCAGTCACATGGCCCAATCAAGGCAGCGTCTGCTGGTCTGGTGACATCACTCCTCCTTCCTCCGGCCAGGTGTGAGAACGTCCTTGATTCCCAAGCGAAAGTATTTTATTTTGACTACACAACCCCAGCTATCTCTAATCCCCCCCTCCCTATCCCTCAGCTCTAGTGTGGCAACACTGAAGCTCCAAGATGGCTTCGGCCAGGTCAGCTTCAGGGTTGACAGATACTATTTTTCCAGTAGGGAGGAAGATTTCTGTTCAGAAAAGTCAAGGAAGTCTGTCATGGACTTTTTGACTCAGACTCTGAGACTTTTCTGATGGATGGATAGACCTTAGAAGGGCAACTACTACGTCTGCCAACATTTCAGACTCAGAAACAGAGACTTGATTGCCTCACTGTTTTAGGCATAACACAATTGGCAAAACATGTATTCTGTCTCTCAATCTAAAGAAAGGCACAGCCCAACAATGGTGCCTTTAATGGAAGCGAGACTCTCATACCATGAAAAGGAAACACATATATATGACACATATGATATATTACAATACCTTCAAACCAATTTTTTTACATTTTAGCCATTCACTATACCAAAGAAAACTTTTTAATAATTATAATTTATGAAAGTTAAATGCCACCCAACTTCCAGTGACTTTTTTTTAACAATACAGATTAGCGTCTAACGTGGTAGGTACGTCCAGTGAAAAAATTAAGAACATTATAAATAAAGGGGAGGAAAAGCTCTGTGGTGCTCTCCTTACCTTGGTGCATTAAACATGTGCTTATTTTGCTTAAAAAAAGAATTTTGACTGGTGGGATCTAGGAGGAGGACCTTCTCTGCTGTGGCCCCCACCAAAGATGATTAGGGGACTGGAGGCTGAAACATATAAAGAATGGTTGCTGGAATTGAGTACGTCTAGTTTAATGTAAAGAAGGACTGGGGTGACGTGATAGCAGTGTTCCAATATCTCAGGAACTGCCACAAAGAAGAGGGAGTCAAGCTATTCTCCAAAGCACCTGAGGGCAGGACAAGAAGCAATGGGTAGAAACTAATCAAGGATAGAAGCAACCTAGAACTAAGGTGAGATTTCCTAAGAGCGAGAACAATTAACCAGTGGAACAAATGGCCTTCGGAAATTGTGGGTGCCCCAACACTGGAAGTTTTTAAGAAGAGATTGGATAACCATTTGTCTGAAATGATATAGGGTTTCCTGCCTAAGCAGGGGGTTGGACTAGAAGACCTCCAAGGTACCTTCCAACTCTGTTATTCTATTTTTATTTCTACTCTATTTCTATTTGGACCATCTTACCTCAGATGTGAGGTGAACCCCCACTCTTCTGGTTTTCTAGAAGAGTGCTGAGACCTGGCTCTGCCAATTAAAATGGGATACTAAGAAGGTGATGCACCCTGGGAATGGCTGAATAGTTGAGGGCATGATCTCCTTCCTGTTAACCTTTTAGCCTTCTGAATTTTTTAACTTTGATTTTCACTTTTAACTAGTAAAGTTAACTTTATTCTTAATTCTGTTTTAACTGTGCTATTAATCATGTGTTTAGATTATTTTGTTATGTTGTTGTAAACTACCTAAGAGTCACTTGGGTGGGATGGGAGATATATAAATTTAATAAATAAATAAAGTTAATCCAAGGCTGTTGGAAACACAATAAGTATTCAAACAATATGCAATCTACTACACATGAGAATAAAAAGCTAAACACCTCTTCATACTAATAAATACTACTTCAGAAGTATTTTGATGAGAATTTGAGATTTGGTGTTTTTTTTTTTTTGTAATTTCATCATTTCATAAAATTCATAATTATTTGCTGCTGTGTGTACAGTAATTTGTCACACAGATCTACCCAGTGAGTACATGAAACCAACCAAAGTGAAACATCCCTTGGAATACAAGTATCCAGAATACACAAATAAGCCCCAGAGTTGTGTTCATAACAAGAAAAATAGAATGATCTTTTACTAAAAGAGAATGAGCAGTACATTGCCTACCGTATGTATATGTGCAGTACTTCCAATGACAACTTTAATTTAGTTTCATACAGAATTTTCAAACTAATAGCTACTATTCATGTATTTCATTCATGTACTGTTGGAGAAAAGTTAGAATTTCCTATGCTGAATGAAATGTAGAATTTAAGATATGCTCCAAAATGTTAGGAAAACTGTTGTACATCTAATAAAGAAAAGTCAGTGTCTTGCATTACAAGCAGAAGAAAGCACTGTTACAGCAGATGCTGGCAATTTGATATTTTGTTTAGATATGATTACAAAATCTCCATCCCTGAAGACCCTTTGCTTAAGAATCCACTTCCAACAAGAATAATGGTTTAAAAAGTTAATCAATAATATTATTGTTTGGAATGACACTGACGGGAAAGCATGTGCTGATCTTGCAGTAATGGGGCTTAAGCGAGGGCAGGTTCCTACGTGGGGCTCTTCTTACCAGTTCAAATGTAAGCACCAGTCTGTACATCAGGGGTGGGTTCTAACTTACCTCGTTGCCAGTTCGCTTCCTCCCGCACTGCGTGGCCGCACACGCGCATGCGCAGTGCCAAAAAATCCGAAAAAAATCCCCCAAAAGTGCCAAAAACAAGATGGCGACACATGCGCAGTGCCGGAAACTCGGCTTCTGCGCATGCGCAGAAGAAAAAAATCCGAAAAAAAATTCTAAAAAAAAAATCCCCCCCCAAAACACCCCCCCAAAAAAATCCCCCCCAAAAATTCCAAAAAAAAAGATGGCGCCCACGGACCAGCACCAACAGAAACGGTTCTGTGACATCACCGTGATGTCATCAGCGGGTCACTACCGGTTCAGGCGAACCAGTCCGAACCGGGAGGAACCCACCTCTGCTGTACATGGTTTTATTGGAGCATTTGCAAGTGTAGCAGTGGTTGTGATCCCTAAGCCCTCCCTTTGGAATTCCTCTCTTCAAGAATGTGAGAAGTGTATATAAAAAAAGTAAAGGAGACCTGCAGGTTTTACCCTGCTAGTCATAGCTGACTTTAGGGGGCAATGAACATTTCATAATACAGTTCATTTCCACAATCATGTGGCCAGCATGAAGTCATGCCAGAGCACAAAGCATACGGTGAAACACTGAACACTGTTACTTTCCCACCGAAGTGGTACTTATTTACTTGCATTTACATGCTTTTGAATGGCAAGGTTAGCAGGAGCTGAGGCAAGTGATAGGAACTCACTCCGTCACGTGGTGGTAAGACTCGAACCACCAGAATGCAGAACTTCTCCAGGGTCTTTTAAGCCACTGAACCAGTGCACCTCATGTGAAGTGTATAAACCAGTGGTGAAATCCATTTTTTTTTACTACCGGTTCTGTGGGCGTGGCGTGCGTGGTGTGGCTTGGTAGGTGTGGCTTGGTGGACGTGGCAGGGGAAGGATACTGCAAAATCTCCATTACCTCCCCACTCCAGGGGAAGGATACTGCAAAATTTCCATTCCCTCCCCACTCCTGAGGGAAGGATATTGAAAAATATCCATTCCCACCCCACTCTGGGGCCAGCCAGAGGTGGTATTTGCTGGTTCTCTGAACTACTCAAAATTTCCGCTACCAGTTCTCTGAACTACTCAAAATTTCCGCTACCAGTTCTCTGAACTACTCAAAATTTCCACTACCGGTTCTCCAGAACCTGTCAGAACCTGCTGGATTTCACCCCTGGTATAAACTTTATAAAATGTCCAGAATTGCCATTACTTTGGGCAAAGTTTTAGAAAGTGACCAAGAGAATGTCTTATTACATTGTATGTTTTGATGACTATCAAAAGGAAACATTTTGCAGCAACTCTTGAGAATGAAAGTTGAAGTTTTATTGCTCTTGAAGCAACATCCTCCATTGGCAAAAATTGTTAAAATGGTAGGTTACTCACATGACATTTTATCTTTTAAATGGGAAAGTTCAAAAATTATAAGGTACTCAAATTAATATTTTCAAAATTCACAAAGAAATTGAAGTAACTGTTTAAAATATTTATGCAGAAAGCAAATTAAGAAGGCAGAATTTAATTTTTTTTCATTTAACTGAATTGTAAGAGAAATATGATGAACTAATCCCAATTTCAACAGCAATCAAAGAACTTCCCTTGGGACTAATATCAAATTTAAATGAACTGGCCAGTGGTCATTCAGATTTTTGCAGCCTAGATCTAATAGCCTAGATCTAATATGCCATCTTAAACTCCTGACGAAAAGACAGGATATTCCTCTAATTAATAAAGAGATAAATCAAGCACAATTTCCCTGTAAGAAAAAACATCCTACTCTTAGTTCTTATCTCTTTTTAATCCTTTGCATGAAATGCATAGGAGTTAAAGAGTATTAAAAGTTCATTTCCTAAGCTGATGTAAGTATTCAAGAAATACACAACAATAAAATATGCCAATATGAATATACTATTCATTGTCCATGCATAAAACTGCTGCAAGCTGAAAAGTGAGAATGTAGGGAGTGCATAAAATAAATTAAATTTAGTGCCACAACAAATGCATGAGCTGTTGTACTGATTACATTATTCATCTTCATAATTAATTCAATAAACCTTTTAAATTTATGTATCTGAAAATGCCACCAAGCTTCCAGAGATCTCCTAGAATAGCAGAAAAACCTGAATTAGTGCTAAAGAGAAATTAAACTCAACTAGGTCTGCATGTTGCATTGCTGCAGGTCAGTACTCAACATGCTGGCATCCATGATATAATTATCAAGGTTTTGAGGAAGGCTTTCCTTGCAAGAGAGACACAAGTTCCTTCTATTCCAATTGCAATGCTCATGAATTCAATGAATGACTATAGAATGCATGTTCCCAATTTTTCCAGTGAAAACACCCAGAAAACAGGATACCTCTAGTTTTCCCATCTAGGTATGTTAGGTTAGAACTCTTAGAATTCAGCCTTAGAAAGAGGATAGTATTGTAGTTAAAATATTGGGCTATATTGTAGAGATCCAGTTCCACTCAGAACCATAGAGGCCTACTCATTAACATACAGTTGTGCGTTCATCTATAGCCATGGATGCTTATTGGGTGACTGTAGGCTAGTTATACATTCTCATTCCAACTTACCTCATAGGATTGCCTTGTGGGAATAAAATGAAAAAGAACTTCATGTAAGCCACATTTTGCTCCTGGATCACATCTAACAAACTAATAAATACCATTGATTATAGAGGTTATTCAAAGGATAAGGCTCTAAATTTCCTGAGTTTTCATTCAGCTCAGACCAGGCCCATTTTTCCTTAGATTATACAGTTTATATGTTGTATCTTCAGAACATGATACTCTTACAAGAAGCACACAAAATTTGTAGAACTCGGGACTAGATTAAAATCTACTATTTCTCCCCTTGCCTCATCCTCAGTTCCAATCTATTTGCTGGAGATCCCAGTTGATAACAGCACTACTCCTTGCCTATCTGGATTGTATCAGTTTTTCTCTCTCTAAAAAATGAATGGCAATATAAATTAAATGTCTATGTAAAGTAGCTCAAAACTTCAATTTATATTACTGTGTCTATGCATGCAAGCCTGTGCCTCATGGAACGTATTATATAATCAATGAAAATCAATATTTACAGAAGGTGTCTTCAGTCCCCAGTGGAGTGAACAATTTCCCATTATTCTAGTATCTGAATTGGAATCTGCCAATGGTAGCCCTGTCTACCGCAGAAATTCAAGAGCTGAGTTCTCTACTACACAAAATGCCGTAATATATCATAACTAATCTCTACTTCTAGAAAAACCACATACACTTGTTTAAATGTTTAGGCTTGAAATGTGAAAATGGGGAAAGTACAAAACTTTTTTTTCCCTGAACTCCTTTTCCTTTTCTGGGTTTTTTTTTTTTAAACCTCTTGGCAGTGCTTTCTGCAATTAAATAGCTCCACGGGGATGCCATATGTTGCCAATAGTTTTACACTTCTCAGTAGTGGGAGGCTGAAACTCTTTCCAATAGACATGATAGGATCCCATTACAAAATTCTTCTCTAACAGAAACAGCTAAATGTTCTATCAAGGAACTAAATTAAAAATAGACCTGCTGGAATGGTTATCTCCCTGAAAGAATGCACTTGGCATGCTGAGTAACATGGTACATCTGGTGGCACATCACTTGAATTTGTCTCTTGCATTAGCTCAAGAATGAAACAAAGCATCAAAAACAAGACAACTCCACAGGCAGGAGTTTTCTTTCGGCTTTGTTTCCCTTCTGCCTGCGGTTCTGCCTTTTTTATTAAATTAAACACTTGATATCGCTGCTAATAAACACAAATAATAGCTTTAAGTGTCAGATGGGACTTTTGCAGATGACAGTATTTTGTTTTCCATTAACAATATTTTCCTTCAGTTACAGACAGCAGAAGCAACATAGTTGGTATCTTTTAGAAAATAACGGCTGGTTGTTGCATTTGGTGCCATTCTACCCATTCTGGCTCCACCTAAGAAGAGTAATCAATAAAAAGATTCAGAAAATGGCAACCAGGCTTTCACACATTTCTATTGGGGGGGGGTGTCAAGTGATTGCCTTTGGGGACCAGGTGGGGGTGCCATGACCAGGACAGAATATTTTGATCACATTGGGCTTGACCTCTAAGGGTGACGACTTACGGTAAACACATCCTATTGTCTTTTTTTGCATCTACTTGTATCAGTTTTTATATTCTGATATGGTCAAATGGTTAAATCAATAAAGTTTCTATTCAATAAAATTTCTATTCTATATTTACCCAGTCAATAAAGCAGTTGGGGAAAATATGATGTTGCATTGTCCACATATACATATGTACATAGGTATGTATGCAAACACAGAGTTTCAAACCTCTAGCCCTAATATTCAGCTTTCATTTGTAGTTTGTTCAGCATCTTTATTACTAGTTTTATACATGTAGCAATTAGCTTCCCTTATTTCTTCTTTTCATTCCTGTTTTATCAAAGGGATCATAATTTAAGCATTTATTTAAAAGAATCCCTTCTTGCTTTTTAAAAATGCTACAATGGTATTCTTATTTTTGAAAAATCTGATTTAAAGTTTATACAGGTTATTAAAATTTATTTTTATATTAGCTATGATATAAATACATTTTTGGTGCCAGGGCTATAAATGCTTAATATTAAACTGAAACCTAAGTGATAAAATTTGAATAAAACTAGAGGCTTTCTATCTTCTTCTCCAAGGCATCAATAATCTATTATAGCTAGAATCTAGACTCCTAACAACTCCTGGATAAGCATCTTAGTAACTCCATCCAATAAGTGATTGCGAAAGGCATGACATCATAGAGTTCATTTACCAGTCAAAAGAGGATGTTTTAAAATGAGAGCAAGATAAGGCGATGTAAAAGAACAAGTTAATATTTGTGCAAAGGAATGCTAAAAATTTAGAAAGGGATTGAGTTTTTGACTCTGAGTTTTTTAAAAAAAAAATCAGCAAAGAGAACACTATTTGGGAATTTCCTCAGAGAGATGTTGTGGCAGTTCAAAACCAGCTTCAAACCTGCCAAAAATCTCATGACCTCAGCAGCAGAAAGGAGCTGAGTTGAGGGATTCCTGGGTTTACTGTGGTGTAAGTGAAATTGCAGCCTAGCTAATCTTTTCTCTTCAAAGGCTTTACAAAATTTGTAGGCAATCCATTCTCCTGTTAGTGGGATTCTAAACTCATTGCATTCTCTACCTCTCCGCTCCATCATTCACCAAATTTTTGTCTTCTTTATTTTGAAGTCAGCAGAAGATAAGACAATTAGTGACTTCAAAGTGCTCATGAAGGACTGGTGAATGGAAATAGTGGTCAAAGGAAATGTCTTGAGTCTGCATTAGGGATAGAGCACATAGTATCTATCTCTTGTTTAAAAAAAATGAAAAGAAGCAAAAACAATTTTCAAGGCTCAGTGTGATTTGGGGGATAAGATTGTTAAAAGAATAGGGTTTTTCCCAATACATATGAAGGCATGTTTCATACGCCATGTCATTTTTAAATAAAAATTATATTTAATGTCCTTGATAGTATTCCACTGCAAGACATATTCTTCAAGCAAAAATTCACCAAAAATGTTGAATGTTATTACTTTCTGTTTATTTCTATTTATTATTCATGTTTATGTTTTGTATATCACCCATTTTGATCAGAAGACACTAGAATTAAATTTCCAAATACCCTGAGACCAGGGGTGAAATGCTCCCGGTTCGGGCGTGCCTGCCGGTGGTTGGAGAGTTGGTAGCGATGGCAGCGCGAGGCTTTGCCCACCCGCCCGGACGCTGCCATTTGGGTTCTTTTACCCTCTGCGCATGCGCAAAGCGTTCTGCGCATGCACAAAGGGTAAAAAACCCAAATGGCGGCGTCCAGGCAGGTGGGCGAAGCCTCGCGCTGCTGTCGCTACTGGCTCTCCGACCACCGGCAGGCACGCCCAAACCGGGAGCATTTCACCCCTGCCTGAGACTAAATAAATAAATACAAATAAGGCTCACAATAGGCAATGGATGATTCTCCAGATTTATCTATCTATTTATTATGATATTTCCATGCTGGTCTAACTTCTCATGACTCAGGGTGCTTGATGAAACAGTTGAGTGCCAGCATTGCATCACTGCATTCTCCAGCATAGAGAATCATGTACTGATTCCCTATGACAACCCAATAATCCTTCTTGACAGACAAAAATGTAGATTCCTAGTCTGCTGCTGGTTCAGACTGACCAGTTTTAGTCTTCTTTATGCTCATACTTTTGCATAATACTAGAGTGGAACTTGTGTGTTGCTAGAGTTTATAGACTCAGTTTGGATCAGCGTAAACACACAGATCAAATAAAGATTCTTAGATTACATGTCAATCCTGAGGTAAAACAGACAGAGAAACTAATACTATACAAGTTAGAATTATTTTTATTATACCAGGCACTGTACCATAGTAATGTAAGTCTGAATGTGCTTTCCCCCTCCCTTACTTTTGTGTGAACTAAGGAGAGGCTGTCTGAGATGTTTTCTCACATTAGTTTCTTGGAATGTGCTCAAGCCCTGCTTATATCATCAGTGACCTCCTGTCCTTCAAGGCCATTTCCTATTCCCTTTATATTAACACAAAATTCAAGCAGGTGCTTGACAATGTCCTAGGAGATGTATTCCCAAGGAAGTATAAATAACTTTCCCTTATAAGCGTCTATACCTTTTAGTTTGAATAGTTACGATCCTTTTGCCTAGTTACAAGAATATCTGGACAAAGAATGTCATTTCAAATGAAATCCTAGTTTGTCGTTAAGAATTATTTCAGTTAAGTAATGCTACCGGTATATGAACAAACAGAAACATTGTTATAGTATTTGCTTTCAAAGCTGCTTATGGAATCCAGATGCTCACATCTATTCATACATCTATAAGCTCAGAGTCAATACCCCATATTCAATTATGGCAGGAAATGAAAAAGTCCTGATATACATTATTTTTTATTAGCTTTGTAGTTCATCTCTAGACGTTCAGGGCAGCTTACTTTAGACTGACTCCCTCATTTTTATTTTCACTACAATAATTCTAGGAGATGAGCTAGCTTAATAATACAAAGTCACCCAGTGCATTCCTCAGCTGTGTGGACTCAGCAGAGCTGAGGCAGACTGAAGCTGGGCAAAGGTGTTCTTGAAGGAGTGTTTCCTACTCTACTACAGCAGAAAACCTCCCAAGTGAGTATACTAGGGTACATGGAAGAGAAGCCTTCTGAATACAATACAATACAAAAAAGATGTTGAGAATTTGGAAAACGTTCAGAGAAGAGAAACAAAAATGATTAGGGGCCTAGAAGACAAAACATATGAAGAATGATTGCAGGAGCTGGGTATAGCTAGTCTAGTGTAAAGAAGGAATAGGGGTGACATGATAGCAGTCTTCCAATACTTGAAGGGCTGCCACAAGGAAGAGGGGTCCAACTTATTTACCAAAGCAACTGTAGGCAGGACAAGAAACAATGGATGGAATCTAACCAAGGAGAGAAGCAACCTAGAACTAAAGAGAAAATTCTTAAGAGCGAGAACAATTAACCAGTGGAACAAATTGCCTTCGGAAATTGTGGGTGTCCCAGCACTGGAGACTTTTAAGAGACTGCACAGCCATCTATCAGAAATAGTATAGGTCTCCTGAGAGAGCAGGGAGTTGGACTAGATGATCTCCAAGGTACTTTCCAACTCTATTACTGTTACAGTTACTGAACTGGAAATCAGTTGGGCTCCAGTTGGCCTAACAGATCTGCTGTAGGGCCACTCCTCCTATTGATCACTGGCCTTTTTGGTTCCTAGGCCATTTTGGATGTGTCTGTAAAAGAGACTAGATACCTGTCTTGCACAGCCTATTTTGGAAATGGGATTATCAGTCTTAGATAAAACTGAGTGCAGGTCTACCTGGAGATCAATATTCCCATTAGTAAGGTACGCAACGTAACATTATAGAATGAGCCTTGGTGGCACAGTGGTTAGAATGCACTACTGCAGGCTACTTCTGCTGACTACCTGCTGCCAGCAGTTTGGCAGTTCGATTCTCACTGGCTCATGATTGACTCAGCCTTCCATTCTTCCAAGGTCAGTAAAATGAGGACCCATATTGTTGTTGGGGGCAATATGCTGATTCTGTAAACTGCTTAGAGAGGGCCGTAAACCACTGTGAAGTGCTATTGCTATTATAGAATGCTTTCTTTTGAATAAAAGATACAGGATGCAGTTGCCATTTGAGGAAGTATGCCATTGAGAGCAAGGACCTTTGATTCTTTTGTGTATGCTAATTGTATTAATTTAACCTGAGATGGTTCAGAACAGGGGACTCTTGATAGATGTTGATGGAATTCTGCAAACAATCTGATCAGAAATGCTACCAGTAGAAGGAAAGTGGTGACATAGGTTGGGAAGGGAAAGGACAGCAAGGAACCCACCTATTGCTGTCCTAAAACTATCCTGAATTATATTATTTGAGAGCAGCAGCACTGACTGGCGTCATTGATGAAACATGGCAAAGGTAAGCTGCAGAGGCAGCATTTTGGAGAGTAAAGAAAAAGCATATTACCATTGCTATTTAGATCAGCTGTGTGAAGCAAAGAATTAGCTGTACATATACTATTTTCTTTTTCTTTTCTTTTTCATGTGATGAAATTTTAAAAATTAATAAGCATAAAATCTCTCAGAGCTTCCTACATGTCATAATCATTCTTCTAATAGCCAATTGAAATATAGGTCACAGCCCCTTTAATTTTTAGATGGGAGGGCATGTTTCATTGGCCTTCATTTTAAGACACATGGACCTATGCAATCACCATCACAATGTTACTACCAATGGCTTTGTCCCTATGAGCCAATCAGTGAGCTTAGAAATGTTCTGCTATTTACATATCTGGCAGTATATAAATTAATAAGTTGGGTGGAGCTTCAGACACTTACAGTCAGGAAGCGTACAAAGAAGAAACAGATTGGAATAATGTCTTCTGCATACAGAAGGAAGAGTAGGCTTCCAATTTCAAGAAAACAGAAGCTGAAAAATAGAAATAGGAAGACTCAGCTTATGAAGAAAAAGCGTTATTTCAAATGTGGGGGGCAGGCAAAGCGGAAGCCAGTCACAAAACATGGAAAGAGCAATAATAAGAAATCAAACTCCCCCACTCTTAATGATTCCAAGACCTTACAACAACTGCGAAGGGACAACATGTACATGACAACCAAGGCCAAAGGGATCATGATTTCTTTTGTAAAGAACCTTTACAAATGGGTGTCTGTTGAAGCTGAGCGCTTGCGAAGGGAGAGAAAACGCTCCAGCATCGGTTTCTTAGAAATGCAGACAGCTCTGAAGAGCGTTATGCCAGGAAAATGTACTAAATGTATGGCAAGCACCTCCAAGGTTGGGGGTTTGCGCTGTATGAAAGTATCTTAAAGAAAAAAAGATTCTCCCCTTCACCCTGGGGTGAGAAGGAAAGAACAAGACAGGTAGAAGGGAGATAAAATATACCAGAAACACCCCATACCCTAATTTATATTGCCAGGAAACATGTATTCTAACCCTCAAAATATGGAATTCTTCTACATGGATGCAGTTAAAAGCAAAATCAAATGAAAACAGTCACGGCAAGTAGCACAACTCCAACCAAATATTTAGATCACATGGACAGAACAAGTGTGAGAAGTTCAGAAATGGATAAAGAAAAACAAGCCTCCTATAAGTAAGAGAGACATTGTGAATCAAAGATCTTAATATGCAGAACATATGAAAGCTAATGCATTCTTTTGTATTAGAAATATGAGATATTTTCCATCCTTTACAATTGAAGAATCTTATTATGAATTGTTATCACGAGGGCCTTATAATAAAAGCAACTTTTTTTTTGAAAAGTGGAGATCTTTTGTGTTTTTCCAATATGTTGTACAAATAAAATGAGCTGAGATTTTAAGAAAGTTGCTATTCTTAGGGGAATTGAACATGTAAATTGTTTTGGGGAAAGCTGTCCCAATTATGTGGTCAAAGATAGGAAGTTAATGCTAGTCCTCTTTTACATTACTTCTAGTTCTAAAAGACCAAATGCACCTCTGCCCCAACTGTACCCAAAGTAGTTGTTATGATTACACATTATTCTTTTAATTCATTGGACACCAAGGATCCGAGTTTGTTCCAAAAAAAAAAAAACCCTTCTCTGCAATCTTCATCATTCACCATGCTTACTGCACCTATTGGAAATTACAGTTCAGCTCTATAGGTGTTCTAATGGCTGCATCTCCCTCAATATGTAGGATCTTCTTCATCTTTGGTTTATTCATCACCTGTCTACCTTTCTAATGAATAGGTTTAATAAGAATTTCATGTTCCTGCTACCACTCAGTATAACAGTTCTTGCAACCATATTTAATGTAGTGTGTACTGTGCAGGGTGACTATCCACAAGGGTTAAATACTTTATCCTTCCCTTAAAATTTTATTTTGTTTATTGATTAACAATGCAATGATATCAAATGTCTTCCCAGACCTAAATCTCATTTAATTCAAAGAGGTTTATTCCCAGTTTACTGAGAAAACAATTATAGTTTTAGCAGATAAGGGAAAGGAAAAAAAAATTCAAATTGTCAAGTTACAGGTTTTGAAAATTAAATTTCACTGCTTTCGAAACTGAATTAGTGAAAATCTAAAGTTTACTAGTTCTAATATACTGTAAACTGCAATTGGGTTTGTGAAATCCTGTTATATTTTACATCTTCATTCTCAGTTTTTTACTTACTTGAGTTACTATTTTTTCCTTGTCTATTTGTTAGTAGCTGCCTTGGATTGGTTTTGAGTTTTTTTTGAAGGTTGGGTTTAAAAAGGTTAATAATAATAATAAAACATTGCACCCATAAACACAGAGCTCTCAAAATGTGAAATGGAATTTTTCACTATGATGACATATAAAGCACATTTTGTGAAGCATGGGTCTCGCCGATGCTTAGATGGAAGCTCACTTAAGAGTCTGCTGTTACTTAAAAAAATGATCTGGACTGGCATTACCAAATTTTAAACTATACTCTCAAGCCGGGTATCTAACCCTAACCCTACACAGGAATTAGTGAGTGAGTGAGTGAGACTTTCTATACTAGAAAAAGCAGATTAAAGGCAATTCTGATGTTTAGTACCGTAGTTATTTTAAATATCTCAGGCCATTATATATAGGTTGTGATGTAGCTCCCATACCTGACTCTATGGAAACTCAAAAATGAATGTCTTATAGATAAATACGTATTTAATAACCTTTCTTCTTTTTTTCTTTTATTTTTAAGTAACAAAATAATGGAGATTTTGGCATTCAGCTCAGAGATTTAAAATCCTTTTTCTTAGTTTCAAAAACAATTCACTCCTACAGTAATTCCTGCCCCCCTCCCCCCCTAGTTCTTTCCAGGACTTTTGATGTATTGGCTCCTCCTTCTCCTGCCTGCTTTTTAGGAGCATTTTACTGTAATAAATGATTCACAGGTTCTTTAGTAGTAAGAGCCTTTCTCAGACATGTTAGAAAAGAGAAAATATCTTTAAAAAAATAAGCTTCTGACTATGCCAATATCTTTAAATGCTAAAAATGGAGGCTCAACCATAATAAATCATTTACAAAAATGTTTGGGGGAAAAGGAAGGAAGGAAGGAAGGAAGGAACGAAGAGAAGAAAGGAAAGAAGGAAGGAAGGAAGGAAGGAAGGAAGGAAGGAAGGAAGGAAGGAAGGAAGGAAGGAAATAAATAAATTTCAAAAGCAGGAGAAATATCTCTGACTGGAATAGTGTCTCTGGCAGTCAAAGGGTTAAACTACCTTTATCATCAATCATCAGAATATTGTCTTCAAAGGTACCAAAGCCACAGGTTTTAAGGCTTAGAAGGGCAAAGGGTGTGGGGGAGGATTTTTTCCTGATCAACCCAAGATAAAATTAATTCTTGTAATTCAACAGGTCATTCCTGGGACTGCTATTTCTGTAAGGAAACATACACATTCCACACAGTAACATGAAGAGGTGAAATGATTTCTCTTGTTTTTGTATAGGCAGGCTGGTGTTGCAGAAGATGCACACAACATAAAGAAGGCATTCATCTTGTAAAAAGGGAGGAAAAGAGAGAAAAAAGGGGAAACTAACAACAAGAAAACACTACAACCAGGCAACAAGGATCAAAAGGCCAGATGAATCTCTCTGTCCCAAATAGTTTTTACCCTTTTGTATCTGACACAAAAGTAGTAGTCTGAGCACTTGTAGTCATTAAAGATTTTTACCACAAAAAGAAGTCTACATTGTACTCCACTTGGAAGGGGACATATTTCTTCTATTTAAGGGAGTTAGACTTCACTATGGTAACATCTCCTTTTGCTAAAATGGAAAAATGCTGATAGTGAGGGCAGTGATGGGGGCATTGCTGTTATTCAGTTGAATTGGAGGATGATTGTTTACTTCATGGGTGGCCCAAAAGGGAAAAAAAGCCACCACAGCCTATATACCAGTGATATCTCTGTTTACTTAATTGCCAGAAAGACCATTGATGAAGCAAAAAGCCATATCAATGACAGGAAAAGAAAATTCACAACAAGAATGGCTATATTTTTGCAAGCTTCACATATTCCCATTGATAAAATGAAACTCTGTACATTAGCTATTCCATCTTTACTGCTCTTCAGAGGTGCTGGACTTCAATTTTCACAATTTTCAGCTTATATAGTTCTTGGTTGTTGGCAGAAACTTGAGATCCATCTAGAACTTGGTATCAGTGTCTAACTCTGGCTTCATCCACACAGTCTGCTTACCGTAGTTCAAAGATGCTCAGTTAAATTTGCTGAAGTTATCTCTCACAACAAAGTGTCCATCTTGTAGACAGTTCCCTGATGAACAAGTTCTAAGGTATTCTGGTAGGAAATTAGTACTCCACAGTATTTATAGGTGATGTCACAAGAGGATTGGGGAAGGTTATTCAGTCCTCAAATGCACAAAATTATCTGTCTTTGTAGTGGAGATTAAAAACAGGACCTCACCAGTGGTGGGTTTCTACCGGTTCGCACTGGTTCGGGCGAACCGGTAGCAGCGGTGACGGGAGGCTCCGCCCACCCTCCCGGACGTCATCATGGACGTTCTGCACATGCGCAGAAGGTTCTGCGCATGCACAGAAGGTTCTGCGCATGCACAGAAGTATCGCGCATGCACGCTCCAATTCCCAAACCAGTAGCAAACGTAAATGAAACCCACCACTGGTCACCTCACCCAAGGGAAAGGGCCAATGACAACAGCCGAGACTGAAGTCCTGTTAAAAGGCATTGCCCAAAACATAATCAAAGCAACATTTTCCATATATACAGTATTAAATAAATTACCAGGTCAAGGCAAATGAGCAAAACCATGGCTAAGAAGAAATAAGGAAAATGGCTACATTAAAGGATAGAAGGAAAAAGCTTCATGTAAAATTTGTTTTGACATACCCATGGATCGCTCCAGTGTACTTGCTATACACACCTACATAACGTTCATGTTCTCCCTATAAGCTCCTCATTAACCTTTAGTAGTAAATGCTATGGGCAGTCAGTGACTGTCAGTGGGCAGTAGTAAATGCTGTGGGCAGTCAATCATTATTTGATTGCTTTTTCCACCAACTTTTGGCTGTACATTGTGATTTTTTTTCTGGAATAACTAGAAAAATTAGTAAGTTGGATAAATTGCTGAAAATGATTTATATATTGTCAAATTGATAGTATAGTTACATGCATACACAGGTATGTACACACACACATGCTGCTTTTTTATAAATCAGTTCTTAATGAAATCCACAAGCTCAAGATTGAAGTGTTTGCATATCATTTGTGTTTTCAATGGCCCATGAAAAATCCATCCTATTCTACTCAGTTTGATCTTTATAGGATTCATAATTGTTGTGCATCATCATACATATCTGTACACATGAAGAGACTATAGACTACAGCTCTTATTAAAATCATCTGTGGGCATTAATTTGGATTCTTCTGAGCACTCAAAACGCAAGTCTATACACGCGTTATAAAATAAGAGAAGGTGTCACAAATGAATAGGCTACTTGACATTTCCTTAACCTAGTTCAACAGAAATTCAGCTCCTTAGTATGCTACACTACGTGTTGGACATTCTTTTCTCCTATACTGTTTCAAGATAGGGTATCTAATGTCAATAGGCTATCTTCACTTTTATCTGCTATTTTGAACAGGTCTGGTATTTTCAACCTATTTAATGGCAAAGTTTAGCAAGGAAAAGAAAGGAGTAAAGCAAATACTCCGAAGATTTGAAGGATGAACAGAGCTTGTCTGGAAACCTTAATATCAGGCAAGGCATCTTTCCTATGGCTCGGGACCAATCTGGGAGGATTGAAGGCTACAATTTTGGTACAACCATATTACCTATGTGGGTGAGTCTTTTTTTTTTTTTTTTCATGGAGTCTAGGGGATTCTGCTTTTGGAATTTTTGCCTGTGTGGGTGAGTTTTTTTTTTTTTTTTTTTTCATGGAGTCTAGGGGATTCTGCTTTTGGAATTGCAAAGTCCCTGCAATTGTGGTAAATATAAATCTGATAAATGAAATACATACATTTCAGGCTATGTTACAGTTTTCATCCTATCAGTTTTTGATGCCTAGTTGTACCCAGCATTTTGACAACGCTAACCTTCTCTGCCCCCCCCCAATGTCCCTCTCTCCAGAAGCTATAAAAAAAAGAGCACAAGGCCCATAAGTGACCCTGGGTACACAGATTGCCCACTGCTGTGCTAGGATAAGTGGCTTGATAACATAGTCTTCCTCAAAAGAATTGAGGAATTAAAACTTCTTCACATACTAAGAGAATAAATAGAACACTACCTTTCTGGAACAGAAATTGAGTGCACCCAATGTACTGACAATAACATCATTTGCTTGGTTTTGGAGTTACCATGTTGTGTAAACCCTGCCAGTATGGCATGATGAACAAGTTACAAATTTATGGCTTAGTAATGGTGACTAGTTACAGGCTTTGGGCTTGAACTTTAATATAATAGATCATAGCAGGCTAAGATAAAATGGCATGAACAGCCATCAGTTAGAGATATATGGATAATTTATTGATTTTCTATCTCTGTTGAAAGGAGGAGGAGGAGGAGGAGGAGGAGGAGGAGGAGGAGGAGGAGGAGGAGAGAAGCAAGGAAGTGAAGACTGCTAAATGCTCCTGGCTATTTCCTGAATATGGCTGATTAACTATTGTGTTGTTGATTGCTGTAATTGTCCATTGTGCATGATTGGAACATTGCTTCCTGTTGACCTAGTTGAGACAATTTCGGAAGACATATAAGGAAGCCGACTTCTCAGAGAGCAAACTTAATGAGTGAACTAAGGAAGTATATAAGAGAGACCCCAAACAACCTGGATGGTGAAGGAAGTTTTGTGGTCATCTGAAAGATATGTGCAATGTTTGTCCTCCTGTCAGAAAGGAATCCAAATGACATCTGCTAGAAATCTGAGATGTGTCATTATTGGAGGAGAAGGTGATAAAGAGAGAATTTCTACAATGTAACACAGCAAGGAAGGTGAGAAGTTCCTGCAGAGAACAAGTGAAGCTTCTCAGGAAGGGTGGAGAGGCAGAGACAGAGAAAGAGGCAGAGAAAGGTGAGTGAATGCCAGAAAAGCGAGTGAAGTATGTTTGACTCTGAAGCAAGAGGATCAGAAGGCACTCAACCTGTTTCATGCTCTTGCTTTAGAAGGTAATCCACAGCTACTTGCAGGGGTGAAATGCTACCGGTTTGGCCCGGTCCGGGTGTACCGGTAGTGGCGGCCGCCGGTGGTTCGGAGAACTGGTAGCGGCGGCAGTGCGAAGCTCCGCCCACCCGCCCAGACATCACCATTTTCTTGTTTTTAACCCTCTGCGCATGCGCAAAGCCTTCTGCACATGCGCAGAGGGTGAAAAAGTGCACGCTTCTGAACCGGTAGGGAAGGTAAGTAGATTTCACTGCTGGCTAGCTTCACTAACCCCCATCGTCACATAATAGGGTGGATTATATTTGGGCCCCCATGGATCAAAGAAAGCCAAGGATATTTTGAGAAAAAAGAGGTGTGTTGGAGTGATGGATGATTCCCTTCTGAATGGAACTGAGGCTGCAGAGGCTAGACTTTGTATTATGCCATAGTGGATGTATTGCCTTGAATCCATTGATAAATATCCCTTCTTATTGTTAAGAATAGAAAAGAATCAGACTTGCCTACTGGCATCCACAAGAGCACAATTTGGTGAACTCACATGGAAGGATTGTAGGAATCAATAGCTTGAAATTCTGAAGGAGAATTTTTTCACAGCAATTCTAAAAAATAAGAAACTAAGAGCACAATTGCAAACAGTTTCTTCAAGAAGGAAAAATGTGATCCATCTAAAGAAATCAAGGTGGATAGATATAGACCTTTGTAAAATGAAAGGAAAAGGGAACATAAACAGGAAATAAAAAGAGATACATAAATAGAAAGAGGCAGTCTCTAGAAATGTATTGTACCTGAGCTAAGACTTGTGAAAAATGTTTCAAAATAATTTTAAAAAGGCACTTTAGTTATATCAGAAACAGAAAGAAAGACAAGCTGTATAGATCATTTGTAAGCAGTAAGGCTGAATTCATAACAGGTGGTAGTGAGAAAATAGAACATCTTAGTTTATGTCTGTCTTCTCTTAGAATGGAAATAAATCCCTGGTTGGCCATGGCTATGCTGCTGCTGAAAGGAAGAAGCTGCAATTCAGGATAGTCAAAGAGAAAGTTGAAGAACTGTTAGTTAATTTAAATGGATTCGAGAAGTCAAGTTTCCAGGCCAGATGAAATATTTACATCCTAGCAGGTGATCTTAGAACTATTAACTGTAATCTTTGAGAACTCCTTGAAAACTAGTGAGATCGGAGGATAACATGAGTTTTCCCTATCCCCCCTCCCCAAAAAAGGGAAGTAGAACTCCAAAAATTACCAGCTGGACATTTCTACTGTTATTAAACAGCATATTTGTGAGCACTTGAATAGGAATACAGTAATTAACAAGAGTTTACCATGGGTCTGACTCAAGCAAGTCATGCAAGACTAAATTTATCTCTTTTTCTGACAGAGTTACTAGCTTAATTGAGTAAGGGAACACTGTGGACATAGTTTACCTTGACTTCAGCAAAACATTTGACAAAGTCTCTCATAATATCCTCATTAATAAAATGGCAAATTATCAGCTAAATGATAGAACTGTCAGATGGAATCATAATTGCTGAATGACCACGCTAAGAGAGTACTCACTAATGGCTCCTCACTGGATGACAGAATAGTATTAAATGGAATGCTACAGAACTCTGTGCTGTTCATAATTTCATTAATTATCAGAATCAAGGGGTTAAGGGGATGCTGTAGTACATTACAAACTGAACATAAGCCAACAGTTTAATGCATCTGCATAAAAAATAAATATGGTTTTGAGATATATTAACAACCTATACTTTCAATAGAAATAACTGTTCCATTCTACTTTGTTTTGATTTTAAAAGGACATACAGTAGATAAACTGAAGTGAGGACTATAAAGCTGGTACAGGAATGGGAAACAAAGTCCTATTTGAAGATGAATATGAAGAAATAGTTAAAGAGATACAGTATATTTAGCTTACAGAAAAGAAAATTGCAATGAGATATGATGCCAATCTTGAGATATCTAATAGACTATCATATATAGGAAGGAGTCAACTGATGGTCTGAAAGTACAGGGAAGAAGATTCAGGTTAGATATTGAGAGGAATTTCCTAATGGTAAGCAGTTAACCAGTGGAAGAGATCGCTTCATGAAGTAGTATGCATCTCTTCTTCACCCAAGGTTTTCAAAAAGAAACTGGAGTATTTGGCACATCCTGCATTGGTTAGAGTCTTGGGCTAGATGACTTCTCAGATCCTTCTGATTCTATGATGCATTGATTGGACAATAGTGCTGCTTACAAAGTTGCACAGTTTCTGAGTTGATTCTCTATCTGATTCTCTCCCAGAATCAATCTAGCAGTCAGCAGTGAGAACATAAGCAGCCCAGAGCCACCTTGTAAGGGAGGTGGTGGCATAAAAATTAATTATTAATTAAATAATAAAAACTAGCAATACTTTTGAAAGTACAGTACATCTGACCACTCTTGAATATCTAAATTGCCAAGTCTGAATAGAAGTAGTAAGCATTGTCTGACGCATTAAAATAGTAATTATAGAACTGATATAAGCACAAAAATATTTAGGAAGCAAAAAATGGGCCAGGTTTCCTATGAATGAATGATCTAGTCATCAGCTTTTATTCAAGCTGTCCTTACCCTTTCCCTCTCAGATTACAGTAACAACATTATCAAAGCCACCTCAGACATGCATAGAGTCTGCTTTTTTCCCAGCTTTATGCAATACCAAACCGTGTTGATCATACGCATGCATACAACACTCAGGGCCACTGGGGAATTAAAACAAAGAAACCATGCAGCTGCCTGTTGCTCAGGAAAAGCCAAAGCTTTTGATAAAAATAAACAATGATACCATTGCTTTAAAAGAATGCAGTGATGTATTCCACAGATTAAGAATCTAACAATGAAAGTGAAAATGGGACAGTTAATTTGGAAACCTGTAGCATAAAAATTGAAATCAGTAACAGCAATATGGCTCACACCAAAAGTTAATGGCCACGCATATCAGTGCAATTAGACATTGATTCTGCAGTACCTGTCATATCACTGCAGAAATGTGGTCAGCAGATGCTAAACTTAAGCCATCAGAAGTACAATTGACACAAATACATACACAGACACAGACACATATACATAAATACATACATGTACATTTATACTTGAGAAAAGATCATTTCAATTGGAATTATACCTGGGCTGCAAAATACAATAATAGGCAAAGTATGCTTGACTTTGCTGTTCAAAGAGGTAGTGCGGCATAATTTGGAGCTTTGACTGGCTGTGAAACTGCTGCTGAATTAGAGTTCCATCACAACCTGTGTGCTGTACTTTGTTGTCGCATTGACTTCTGAGAGTAAGCTAAATTTATTGGCTGATGTTGTGCTTGTGTTCAAATATGGTATTGGCACACTCAAGTGCATCAAAGAAAAATAATAATATAATAAGAGAATGCCATAGTTCCACAAAACGTATTTGGTTCTATATGCCTAAAGTGATGTGATATCACAACACAGTTTCTACAACAACAAATCAAATATCAGTGTAGTCTTATTGTATGTTTAAGATTGGTCCTTTTCAAATCTAATTTGAGAAAAAATATTCAGGACAAACAACTGAAACAATATGAGTAATGTTTCCACACTGACCTATGATGGTGCTCCATTGAGTAAGGAGTACAAAGGAGAGTTGATAGAGAGGAGTGTAAGTTATTAACCAAGATCAAATATAGACCGGGATTTCTTTCTTATACTGTAAAGGTAGTTCTGGATAACTTTTCGAGATGACCTATTGACCAGCTGAAAAAAACAGAGATACAAAAAGAAGATGCATATGGTGTAGTTGAGGATTCAACTATAACTCCTGAATATTTGATTGTACCTACCCCAAATAAGTTCACAAACAATAATTGCTCCATGATTACCAATATCATTGAATACACCAAACATTCTTGTTTGTGGTGACAGATCTTATGCCATTCATTTATGTAATCCATGACAGTAATAATAGGCAGTAGAAATAATCTTAAGGAATAGGAAGGAAAGCTGCAACCAAGACAACAGATAGACAAAAGAAATTTGATTCTGAGGCAGAAATGCAATTTGAGAGGAAGTCTCAGACTTGACTTTCCCTAGTCCTCTTAAAGATAAAAGGAGAAAGAGGGAAAGCACATTCAGACTTGAAAGATTCTGTTACTGTTATTATTTATTTAGCGTATGGTGATGTTACATTAGCCTTTGTACATTGTGAGCACAAAATAGTTGTTTGGCTGTTGACAAATTACTAATCCGTTCAGTTCACGCTTGCATGCTATCGAAGGTGCACCATGGGGAGCAGACTAGCTCCATATTCAGAAAGTTTCAATGGTGTTCTGCAGCGACATCTGGGGCTTCTTCCTCCACCAATGTCACCTCGTGCTCGGACGTTACATTGGGGAAGGTCCTCTGTTACTGTAACTTAATATAAAAATAATATTAGTTTTCATAACTATGTCCCAAAGGTGCTTTTTCAAGAGGCAACTGGACTTTCTGGTTTTTCTTTGAAGACGTTTCGCTTCTGAAGAAGCTTCTTGGATGACAAGCGAAACGTCTTCAAAGAAAAACCAGAAAGTCCAGTTGCCTCTTGAAAAAGCACCTTTGGGACAACCATGACCTGGATGACTGAAAATCTCCATAGACATTTCATAACTATGGTTTCCTAATCTGGCCTACCTCAAAGGATTGATATATAGTTGTTGTTCTGTTATCTTGGTCTACTTGTCATTCTTGCAGATGCACTGGAGTTAGTACTTCTAGATGTGTCAGTACAGCAAGCATCAGAAAACCTTACTCTTCACTCTAGCATCTGATCAGTAGAAAAGACACCACACTTTTAATGTGCTTAACTTCATTGAGCTGTGTGTAGCTACGTCCCCTGCACCAGGTACAGATACAATAAATAATATGAGGAATGTTTTTTCAATAGAAAAATTAAACCAAAAATCCATCCAGCTTCTCTTCTTTACATATGTGATGTGTGGGGGGGTGCTCCTCAGAGGAGACTTGACATTGCAGGGATAATGATTTGGTAAAATAGGAGCTAAACAGCTACTAATAGGTCACCAGCTGATTTTCATACAGGGCTTTCAAAAGCCCTGCACACTGTATCTGTTTAAAAATCAGAACATTTTGGAGAGTATGCTTGATGGCAGCCACAAAAATCACATTGAAACATAAGGCCAGTATGTTAGATAGCAGCGGCACTGCATGAGAATAAGTTGTTATTGTTTCACAGAATTTTTATTTTATTTGTACAAGCAATTCCACATTAGTTCTGCAGTTACACTGGGCCTCGATATTATGCATTAATAGACTCACTTGTTCAGTAGCTGATGATTGTAGTTCTAGGAAATTTATTGTTGCTATAAAATGAGTCTCTTTCCCCCCTCTCTCCTGCTAATTGACAAAGAGGCCCAGTAATTAAAGTACAATAAAAGTTTTCCAGTAATTAGTTTCTGTAGTTTTGTTACAGGCCATCAATTGTTCTTTAATAATACTGATTGTTAACATTCAGTAGTCAGTAGACTCTCAAAGCATTCTGGGGCACAGCCACTTCCAAACACTACACATTCCATTCCCATGAGGGCATTTGCATTCAGAAGAAAGTTAACCCTCTCCTAGGGTACAGTGTCTGTATGACGGTTTTATGGTTTTGGCTAAAACAGCTGAAATAACTAATTCCTGCAGGCAGGTTCAGTAGTTTTATGCTAGAGGGCATGGCTTCAAGTTGGATTACTTTGCCCCTATTAAAAACAGATGATGATGTTAATGATAAGAACCTAAATCTATTTCTCAAAATATCTGTTCATTCCTTTAGCTCCAGATGGCATTGCCTTGGAATTCTTCTTAGTTCCATTGTACCAAGAAGATACTTTAGAAAAACTGTTATCCTTGGATGGCATTTCAAAAATATTCCTTTCCAGCATCCAACCAGGCAGACAATGTGTGTAGGTACTCTAATAGCAACTCATTATCAGACATATGGGATTATATCAGTACTCACTGAAGCAAGTGTTTTGCAACCATCAATGTATATTATTGGATTGCTCAACTATTAAGCCTAGCTCAGTCTAAAAGCATGTCTAGTATTGCAAACAAGAATGTTTATTATTAAATCCAGGCATTGTGACTCAGGCACAAATTGGGAATATTGACAAGATTAGCTTAGTTTCTTAGACCTAATTTTAAGGAAATCTTTCCTAATGGTGCCTTCTCCAGATGTATTGAATAAGAATTTAAATACACCCGCACGGGAAACATATAAAACATACTGTATATTCAAGGATGAATTATTGCTTATGCATCATATATAAATAAGATTAAAAATAAAGGGAAAAATAATTTGAAAGATGAACTGAAATATTTATGGCTACAGATAGTTAGATGCCAATCTATTATTTTGTATAGAGAAATACAGAAAAAGAAGTATGAATTAAATACTATATTAAAACAGCAAGCAGAATTCATGCCAACTTGTTTACGATAGAGGTACTGGGAAAATGGTGAAAGACCCAGCAAGATTTTGGCTAATTGCCTAAAGCAGTGGTTCTCAACCTGTGGGTCGCGACCCCTTTGGGGGTCGAATGACTCTTTCACGGGGGTCGCCTAAGCGCGCGCTAGCCCGCCATCTTGGTGCCACGCCCCCTTTGTCACCTCATCGTGCGCGGGGTGGGGGCGGGGCGGGGGTCGCGGCAGCGGGGCGAGGGTCGCAGCATTAGAAAGGTTGAGAACCACTGGCCTAAAGCAAAAGAAAGTTAGGGCACTGATTCCAACTATTAGAGGTGAAAGAAATGAAATATATATAATTTCAATGGATATAAATTGACAATTTTTAAAAATTGCATTCAGAATTACATACCAAACCAGAGAATGTATCAAATGAAACTATAGAGGCTTTTAAAAAATAAAATTAACCTACTACGTTACTACGTAACCTAATACACAAAAATATTTTCATTTGCTCCACTATTTGAGGTTCAGATTAAACAAATAATTTTAAAAATGGCATGTGGTAAAACATCAAGAGTGGATTGATTCCCTATTGGATGCTATAAAACATTTATAGATCTTTTGATTCCCAAACTCTGTCAATTGTATGATGGGATATTTGATAAGGGAATTTTATCAGTGGCATTTAATCAGACATATATTACAGTTATACCTAAAACAGGTAAAGATCACACTCAGTGCATCAATTATCATCCAATGTCATTGATCAATGTTGATGCAAAGATTTTAACAGCAGTGTTCGCAAATAGATTACAGCAAGTTAAAAACTATCAAATCAGGTTTATAAAAACTAGGCAACTAGACATTTTAACTAGACATTTAAAAAAAGAATGATAGTTATGTACATGTATTAGAAATGAACACACACACACACACACACACACACACACACACACACACACACACACACTCTTGAATAATATTTACATAAAGATAAGGAGACCCTGTGGCTTTTACTCCGCTAGTCATTGTTGACTATAGGAACGGTCATGTGGCCAGTATGATGTCACAGAGCACTGTTACCTTCCCATCAAAGTGGTACCTATTTATCTACACGCATTTGCATGCTTTTGAACTGCTAGGTTGCCAGGAGCTGGGGCGAGGACGGGAGATCACTCTGTCCTATAGCGTTTAGGTCTTAAACCTGGGCTGCCAGCTTTCCAGCTGACAAGCCCAGCATCCTAACCGCTGAGCCATCATGCCAATATTTACATAAGTATATATAGAATTGTAACTATTAGTTGATACAAAGGCATATTCTCCTTTGTTTCCTTTCTTTCTGTTGTAGTTTTTTCAATTGTAAGCACTTTGCATGCAGTTGTCTTTGTATGTATTTGCATTATAACTGTCTTTGTGTTTTGTCTCTTCTTTACTTTTTGCAATACAGAGCAAAAAAGAATGAAATGGTATTAGTTCATGCAATGTACTGGAGCACAATTTAAGGGGCAGTAAATTCTGTTATACAGTTTATTTTCAGTGCATCAGTTGTGCAATGTATCTTAACATAACACTTCTTTGAAAGTAAAGCATTGTAAAACATTTGTCTTTGCTGGAATTATTTCACAATAGCTGGAGACTTTTGTTCTAGCTACCAGATGCTCATGAAATGTGTAGATGAACTTCAAATTACACAGATGAGCTCTGTGATGATGACCACATGAATATGTGTGGGTAATCAAAAATGCCATTTCTAAAGAATGAGTTTTAGGGGAAGTAAGCACTATTTAAATTTAGTTAGCATTGCCTAATGCTATTTTCCCCTCATATCTAAAACATAGATTGGCCTAGAAACTTCAGATTTGTTTAATGCAAGAGCCCGTGAAATAATCTAGCGAAGAGGATGATGTACTGCTCAGAAATTATTCACATCAGAGTTAGAAATACAAGACTGCTAAAGCAAAAAATCATTATTTCAGAGGAGTCTTTAGAACATTCTGCTCCACATAGTTGCAGAAGAAACAAATCCTCATAATGTTAAAAGTATGCCATTTTCATCTATGCCCAACTGGAGATAATCATATCAAAGTATAACTACTAAAACTCTCATTGTAATGACCTTTAATTGGGCAAAACAGTGCATCATTGGGCAACAGTTTTTGAACCAAGGTACACTTGGAAGAATACTTGGAAGCTTCAGCTACTTCAGAATGCAGCAGTGTGAACAATTCTACACAACTCTAGACTTGCTCATGTGTCACAACTTCTTCTGAGAGCTGCACTGGCTGCCAATCTGCTTCCAGGTACAATTCAGCATGCTGAAGCCCTGCATGGTTTGAGGCCAGGTTATTTGAAGGACCTTCTCTCCCTTATTACATCTGTCTGACCTACCAGGAAAGGAAGGCGGGGCATATTATGGGTCCCATCAATTAAGGACTGTCATCTGGTGTGATCACAAAAAAGGCCTTCTTGAGGCTGGCCCTTTCTTTATGGAACATCATTCCCTCTGGGGTATGGTTGGCCCCCACCCTGCTGCTTTCCCAAAAGGTCCTAAAACATGCCTTTGTCAGCAGGCCTAGGACCATAAATGGAAATGGAGCCGATCAAGTGGCTGATTTGCTTGTATTGTTGATGTCATGAGGAGAGGGATTTTTTTAAAAAAAAATGTGTTTTGTTATATAGTGGATCTTTACATTTTTTTCAATGTTGTAAGCTGCCTGGAGTCACTATGTGTGAGTTAGGCAGTTATATAAATTTGCTGAATAAACAAACAATTTTTGAACCAAGCTACCTTAAATGGGCTAAGTTATAGAATGTGTCCAAAATCTGGGCCCCATGACTCCTAAGGGAACGAAATTTGAGAAAATTTTGGCTGCTTCAGCACTAATGACTGTTGCTGCACTGCTGGGCTGCTGCTGCAGTCACATGATCTTCATTTTCAGAGTTCTCTGACAGTTTCTCAGCCAATCTGACAATCTCTCACTTCCTCTTCCATCCAGCAGCAGTCACTTACTTGCCTGCTGGAAAGGAAAGGGAAAGAAAAAAAAGAAAGGAAAAGAAAAGAAAAAAAAAGAAAAGGAGGGAGGGAGGGAGGAAGAGAGGGAGGGAGGGAGGAAGGAAGATTTCTGATGCTCCCTGACAGCTTCCCACAAGAAAACTCAATGGGTAAACAGCAAGAAGTTAGAAGTTGCTCCCACTACTTTTTTGCTCACCTGCGGCCATTTTGTATCTCTGTTTATGTTTACGAAACAATGACCCAATGGGGCACAGGTTGTCTAGCTGTTACTATTATTACGTATTATCTATGCATAGTTTACCAGATAGTTATGACTGGATTTGGTACTTTTGACTATTAAATACTTTGCAAAGATCTAGGATAGTTAAATATGATATGATTTTAATATGCGCTGTTCCAAATAATGCAATTTTTTTTGTAATTGATGACTTGAGATTCTGTCCATTCCTAATGTGGCCAAAGGTTTTTTCAGAACTATTGGTATATAATTGTTATTTACTATATGTTTTATTAATCTGGGCTATAGAGGAAATAGCTATAAACAAATTAAAATAAAAGCATTGTTTAAAGAAAATTTCCATGGTAATCTTAGGTAAAGAATTTTGGAATAGTTGTAGCTTAGTGATAAAGCAAATTAGTTCTTCTCAAACTCAATCCTCAGCGTTTTCAATAACAACAGCACTCAGCTAGTGTTGAGACAGTATTTCAGATTTCACAGAACACTATCAGACTATTTTAACTCAGGAAAAGATGATTTGATATATTTCCTTTTGTTTTCTTTGGTCATGAGTACCAGGTAGATTTGAATTATTGCCTTTTCAGAAGCTGGTCTGTATCCCTGTTCTTTGAGCTACCTAATTGATTTGTACCTGTATTATTCTACTTCTGTTGTTCTCTTTTCTGCTATGATTGATCAAGACCTTTTCTTTCCCTTTTATAATGATTAGAATAATCATGGTAGTGGATCACACCAAGGAGCAAAGGGAGATTTTTTTCCCTCTTTGTCATTTAAAGGTAAACTTGGAGAGGTCATCTAGTTTGCAGGTATCTTTAGGAGCTTGCAATGCCAAGCAACTGGGTGATGTTAAGGAAAAATATACCATGTGACTGTGTGGTATTGTCATGATCTGCGTCAAAGACATTTTTTAAACAAAGTTTCATTGCTTTGGGTATTTTTAGGCTGTTCATTTTAGTAAAATTGTCTAGGTTTTTTTTATATCACTGGATTCAATGCTAACTTTTAATAATGTGTCCATACAAATGCATGGTTCATATTCAGGATTTTGTAAACCCAATTATCTGAATTGATATGACATACCAAAGCACAAATTGATAACCATGACTAAGTGTGTAAAATGTGTTAGACTAAAATATGATTGACTCATTTGTGATTCAGTATCTTGGACAAACTCAGTTAAAACTTCCTTTGTTTCATAATCCTGTAAGTCTTGTCTTGGATCTTCTTGACTCCCATAAAGTATTCCCTTTCATTATTTCTTTAAAATAATTTGATTTCGCTAGACAACAGAGAGGCGATTCTTAACAGCAGTGGGTAGGAGCTCATCATAGCATGGATCACCAATCATTCTGAGATTTCTGTAATAATCATTGATGACATAGTCATATTTTTCTCAAATTTACAATAGAGATGTAAGTCAAATACATGCAATGTATACAGGGAAGATTCCCCATTACATATTCCCCACATGCTTAGGGCTGTGTACTTGCTTTTTATGCAAATGTATAACTTTACAGTTGTTTCATCAGCCAAGTTGGTTGTTGGTTAGTCTCTTTCTAGGCATAATGGAATATAGTTGTTTTATCTTTGGAGCCATTCATGGCTTGAGACTTGAAAAACTAGTGTAGATATCAGAAACTGGCATCCCTCAGTTGCTTTTTAGGCTCCAATAAGGTCTGGTATCTTTCTCCAGAGTAATACCAGCCAACATTTCAAATATTGTACAGTGCCCATAATTAACTATTACTCTTGGGTATTAAGGAAAAGCAATTATGTTTACAATCTGTCACACTGTCCAATACCAACACCAGAAGTTTTTAATATAAAAAGAGAATAAGAACACTTAGAACTAGACTTGGTAAATCACTCAGAGAATTGATTGATTCCATACACTATATCCATGACTAGGTATAAATATATCCATCACAAGCTTTTCTTAGGATTGCATGATTGTCTGAGATAGGACCAGTGATTACTTGGAAAAGACACTCTGGAAGCTATCACATAGATCAAGGGTGGACAAAATTTAAGGGATCAAGAAGGGGTATAGTCAAAAAAATTTTTCCCATTTTTTATTTTTAAGGGTAGAAACAGGAGAAAAATATTTCCCAGAAGAAAACCACATTCTTACCCACCCATCCCAATCACTATTCCCAATTAGCCAAAACTGTATGTTTGAAATTTCTGGGGTTTTAAGATGCTGGGAATGAGGGCATTCAAAGTGAAATGGGAGTGATTTGCTTCTGGGAGGCATTTTACTCCTATTGATTAAATGATTGATTATGTACCATCATAATGCTATCAACTACAAGTGACCGCATAAGATTCTTTTCCCATGATGATCTATCTCTAATCTGGTCTTTCAAGTCTTCCAATAGTGTACTCACCATCACTGTAACTGAGTTCCTCTACCTTGCAGCTGGTCACCATCGTCTTCTCTTTCCTTTCACTTTTCCCAGTGTTAGAGCTTTCCAAAGATTTAGATCTTTACATAATGTGTCCAGAGTAGGATAATTTTAATCTGGCTACTTATGCCTTGAGTGAGGACTCTGCATTGATTTGTTCAATGATCTATTTCTTTGTTTTATTGGCTATCCATGTATTCCAAGAAGTCTTCTTCAACACCAAAGTTCAAAAGTATCAATACTCTTCCTATCCTGTTTCTTCAACTTCAACTTCCATTGAGTGTCATGGTGTCAGATGCCAACAACCAGACCCACACATGTAGAGTTCCAACTAGCTAGTTTATTGTTCTCTGCCAATTACATAGTAATCCCCCAAGACTGACAGCTTTCATCTGGAAACAAGCAGATAAGGCTCTAAGGCCGTGATGGCGAACCTATGGCACGCGTGCCACAGGTGGCACGCGGAGCCATATCTGCCAGCACGCGAGCCGTTGCCCTAGCTCAGCTCCAGCGCGCATGTGCGTACCGGCCAGCTGATTTTTGGCTTGTGCAGAGGCTCCGGGAAGCCTCTGGAGCCTGGGAAGAGCGAAAAATGGGCCTACCGGGCCCACCGGAAGTTGGGAAACAGGCCATTTCTGGCCTTCGGAGGGCCTCTGGGGGAGAGGCCATTTTTGCCCTCCCCAGTCCAAGGGAAGCCTCTGGAGCCTGGGGAGGGTGAAAAATGGGCCTACCGGGCCCACCCGAAGTCAGGAAACCGGCCGTTTCCGGCCTTTGGAGGGGGGCAGGGGAGGCCATTTTCGCTTTCCCCAGGCTCCAGGGAAGCCTCTGGAGCCTGGGGAGGGCAAAAAACAGGCCTACCGGGCCCACCAGAAGTTGGGAAATGGGGGAGGGGAGGTTGTGCGCACATGCGTGGGGGGTGGGGCAGTGCGGGGGGGTCATGCGTACATGCGCAGGGGGGCAGGGTGCAGGGGGGATTAAATTATGGGTGTGGGCACACGCGCACGCGTGATAGCACGCGTGCGCGCTTTCGGCACCCGAGGGAAAAAAGGTTCGCCATCACTGCTCTAAGGCATTCAGAGTGGGTCAGACCTAACCCTCTTGTGTTTATGTAGCTAGTCCATGCTGCTTCCTTGCTTGAGCGCTTCTCCCAACTTGGATGGTTGCACTCCAACACATAGGGAGTACCATGGCTTGCATGATTCTGGTATTTGTAGATAGGGAGACATTACTGCATTTGAATATCTTTTCTAAGGCCTTCATGATTGCTCTACCAAGTGCTGGTTTTGATTGCTAGTTTTGTTTTGTTTTTACTATTGATGGATGATGCTAAAAGGTAGAAGACAGATTCTTCTTGATTAATGTCGGTGCAAGCAACCAGAACCATTTATGAATAGACCCTAACAGATATTTTATTGTTGTAATCTATATTACAAAAATCTTGCCGGACTGTCTGCCTTCCCTTGGGAAATGGTAGATATTGACCTAAGGGTTTGACCTTAGAGATTTCCTCCCTCAAACCAATTCCAAGTTGCAGCCATTGATTCCATCATACTAGAGTCTTGTATGGTGATGGAGCACAATCAATCAATCAATCAATCAATAAATAAATTTTATAGTTTTATAAGTAATATTGCTTGATAGCCATTCTTCTGAGGGATTCCATAGGGACCTGAAGATTCTGTCTGTCTGTGTACCTCCCTCACTCCCTCACTCCCTACTTTCCTATCTACGTACCTAATAAATATCTTAAAAATCTAACCACAGCAGATTTTACACTGACTTGCAACAGTTCAAAATCAGGAATGATTGCTTATATGGGTTAACACTGAGCTCAGAAAGTGAAAATAACCTTTCATAAATGATGAATGCCAAGTATCAAGGCAAACAGTAGTTGGCCAAGACTTGAAGGTAATCTTTAAATCCTTGACATCAAGTACATTCAAATATGAGAAATAACTCTTGCCAGATTTATGTGGGCTACAAGCAAAAACCAAACAACCTCTCAAACTTGAGGAAATAATATGGTTCAATGTATTTTATCTTTTCAACAAAGAACAAGTGATATGTCTGATAAAGTTTTGTAGACATTTCAGGATGAAAATTATGCCGACCTGTAAGGACCTTGAAAGTAGCCTTTGTATGAGTCTCATACACATTGGTCATGATCTAAGAGGCTCAGAGGATTGGTTTTCTGCATCCCCTCTTGCATTCAAACTGGAAAAAATAAATAAAAAATCTTTCAAGATAACTTTTCCTAGGTAACTTCTTCATATAATGAACTATAATTCCCATAATTCCAAGCTAGCATGTATCTTTTTTTAATACAAAATATGGAGATGACATGGTGAGTTGCTGTAGGAGGAGAGCAGGCAGAGTCAAGAGAGGACAGCCCAGAATCATTATGTGTCCATAAACGCTCCAAGCTTAGCCCTCCCTTGGAATTCCATTAACTCTTATCTAGCATTAGTTTAGGGTTGACCTCAGTTGACCAGATTCTTGTTTATAGATTAGAGCAATATATCTTCTGAACTAGAACTTACATGTGATCCTGATTCGTTGTGCCTGAGAGTTGCTGTAAGAAAGACAGCCACCCTCTTCAATATATCTATAGCTCACTTGTGTATCTTTAGACCATGGCTTTCTTTGTTCATTTGCCAGGTATTGTAATATTTCATCTTAGAATCATTGTTTACTTAAAAGAGTTGTCCTCAGTCCCAGAGCAACATGCAGCCAATTTTACAACTTGTATATTTCTGGCCAGGAGAAGAAAACAGAATGCCTTCTATTAAATCCACATGGCCAGTGGTCAGGGATTGTGAAAATCATATTCCCTCACAACTGGAGGAACATGATTGCTACCGTATCATTGACTGCAATCCACCAACTAAATGCTTTTTTTTTTAAGCATGGATTGCATACTGGACATTACAATGATTATTTTTCAGAAAAAGAAAGAAACAAGGAAAATATCATTATAACTCTATCAAATTAAACATTACATTATACATTATCCAAAGGATCAAGAAATTAAAATTAGACTGACATTGCAAGTTAGTGTACAAATCAATTTCAACATAAGAATTTAAGAAGAATTCTACTGAATCAGACCAAAAAGCTTACTGAATCTAGTTTAGCATTCTCTTTGTACTGGTGGCCAGTCAGATGATGCACAAAGTCCATCATCAAGATATGACTTATTTCTTTATATCTATTTCTGTATTATTTACTGTACCTATCTAGAAATTTGGAATACAGAACAGCTAGCAATTTAAAGTAAAACTGGGTGTGACATCTTGTAAGGTTTTGATAATTTGACAATTTATTTTATTTCATTGTAGCATCTTCTATATTGTAGAATGATCTTCAACATCTCCTGAGGATGTGGTGGATAGTCTGGCACCCATGAGCATATCAACACTTACATTAGCTACGGTATTACAGCTACACCACTATTATGGCTATATTGTAGGCAACTTCTATTTGTAACCTACTACAGACAATAAACCAAATGTAAATGTAAACCTTTTTTTTTTGTTCGTTTGGGTGTTGCAGTACATGGAATTATTGTGCATGCATCTGTGCCATATTGTTTGAGAGAGTTTTCAGTGCAGTGTTTGCACTGGTGAGGAAAAATGTTATCTGAAATATTTATGTTCATCATTTTATATGTATGCAGTTGCCTCATTTTCTCTAATGAACTGTACCAGGTTGATTTATGCATCAGTAGGTTAGATTTCTGCTGATGACCTTTTCATATGTTCTGAAAATTTAGGCAGCTCTAGTGCATTATGTATTTTTTTTTCTTTTTGCAACACAGTATTGAAAAATTACCTGTTTTGAGCATTTGTGTGACAGAATGTGCTTGGGTGGTATCGGCTGTGAAGAAGATCACCTATGAGAATGGTAGATTTTATATTATGTAGTGGTACAAATTTAGGATTTTTTTCATCCTCAGGTTTGCAATACTTCCACAGAGCCAAAAAGAAGAATTCAGAGTAGCAGCAGTGACAGTAGTTGAGACCCATGAGGTTTGATGGAGAGTGAGTCCACAGCGAAAGGTTCTGGCATCCCTCTCACAAGGGATAACTTTGAGGGCCTGGGAAAAATGCTGTCAGATGACAGCTGAGATGTTGTAAATGCCAGGAAAGGGGTTTAGGAATTGAATGGGGGGCTGCATAGTCTGGAGTACGGGCAGTAGAGGCTTGATATGTAAAGGCATCTGACTGTCATTGGCTTAACTGGTCACCTCTGGTAATGCCAGTCCATCACATTAACTACTACACCAAACAGTCACCAGTTCTTGGTATATATGTGTATGAGTGGGGGCAATACCTGCAACCTTGAAAGAAACGGAAAAGCCTTCAATTTTTCAGTCTTTCCAGGGAAGTTATTGAACTGGGGATGCAGTTATTAAGTATTCTGCTACAGATAAATTATCTGGATCATTCCAGATAATCAGTCAGGGTACCGCATGGGCATGGACAGAAATGGCATTGATTGCACTACTGGGTGATCTTTGTTGGGACTTGGACTTAGGGAGTGCTTCGAGTCTTTTAGGGCAAGTTTTTCCCCAAATAGAATTCTAATGGCAAAAGGTTTGAACAAACTATAAGGCAGCTAAAGATTTAATGAACATTGTGAGGTAAGTGAAGTTTGTTGCCAACGGATTGGTGAGGTGTGTGGTTTCCTCTGATATAGGGGTGGCATAACTTGAATTTGTTCCTTTGACCAGGCAGGATTTTTTTCTGGCCAATAGTCTTGCCGAGTGCTTTTATTCAGCCCTCCTCTCTTTGCATTTGGGAGGAGATATTAACTCCGCTTCTTTGTCTTCTGAGGCCAGTAATTGTTGCCTCTCTTGGTCGCTAGGCAACTCTTCCTGCTGAATTCCCTCAGGTTGATGTTCCTCTTCATCCAATTCTAAGCTGTCCTTGACAAACATTTCCCACCAGTTAGGGTTGTGGTTGTCCCTCGGCAGAACCTCTGGGTAGGCCCAGATCATATTATCCCAACATTTGTTCTCCATCTGTCCTAGATTATCTGTGCTGGAAGTCTTAGTACAGGATAAAATATTAAGGTGATATGAGAACATCTCCCCTCCAAATGGTTAGTGAAGGGTCTTTATGCTGGGGTAAGCAGGATGAGTAGATGAGTCTTCAGTATAACATCTTACCTTCCCTTTTTACAATGTGCACTGCCAGGGACTGGCAGTGGATAGTTCCTTCATTTATATTACTATATTGAAGGGTTATGTTTGTTTGTTTTAATCTCTTTAGCCGCCTAACTCATCATAGTGACTCTGGGAAGCTAACAACAGTTATCAACATAGTGTAAGGTACAGTAGTGGGTTTCACTTACCTTTGCTACAGGTTCGGAACTGTGCTCGCGCGTGGCGCTTCTGCGCATGTGCAGAACCTTCTGCGCATGCGCAGATCAGCTGTGATGATGTCCGGGCGGGTGGGTGGAGCCTCCCGCCGCCGCCACTACTGGTTCGCCCGATCCGGGGCGAACTGGTAGAAACCCACCACTGGTAAGGTAAAGGTAAAGGTAAAGGTCCCCCTCGCACATATGTGCTAGTCATTCCCGACTCTAGGGGGCGGTGCTCATCTCCATTTCAAAGCCGAAGAGCCAGCGCTGTCCGAAGACGTCTCCGTGGTCATAAATGCCAGAGGCGCACGGAACGCTGTTACCTTCCCACCAAAGGTGGTACCTATTTTTCTACTTGCATTTTTACGTGCTTTCGAACTGCTAGGTTGACAGAAGCTGGGACAAGTAACGGGAGCTCACCCCATTACGCAGCACTAGGGATTCGAACCGCTGAACTGCCAACCTTTCGATCAACAAGCTCAGCGTCTTAGCCACTGAGCCACCGTGTCCCACACAACATAGTGTACACAACAATAAACATATAATTGGCAGGTGAAATGAAACTAGAAATGATCCATTGATATGGATCTTATGGACTCTGACTTTGTCAGAAGTTTTAATGGGGAAATTGAGCTACCTTGATAAGCAACTGAGACACTGTCTGGTTCTTGAGGATGAGGAAGGGCTGATTCTCCAAGCCTTCTGAACCTCAGCAACTTTAAGATAGGTGGACTTTAACTCCCAGAATTTCCCAGGCAGCATGAGAGCTGAAGTCTACATACTGTATAAAAGTTGTTGAGGCTGAGAAACACTGATATAGTTCATATTGACTAACCAGCAGGAATAGTCTGGAGCTGTTAAGAGCTCCCTCTGCCTGACTTTATTTCAAGTAGTAGATGAAGGATCAGTTTGCCAGTTGGCTAGTCTGAGGCTTCCAGCCAGGCTAGAAATGCCCTAAGGGAAACAAGTAGAGTGCTTGACTGGTAAAAGGTAAGCCTGCAGTTACTCCTTTGCTATTCTCTTGAAGTTGCTAACAGTTACCTTTCCCCTTAAGATTGACTTATTTTTTATCTTATTGTGTTTAAGTGGAAAGGATGATTAGATGGCCAAATGCAGTGTACAAGCCTAGGTATCATTAAATACAATCAAGGTACATGCTTTTGGCGGAGTCTCTATTTGCGTGAAAAATCTCACATGTAGAAGCTATAATTTGTAGAATTCCTACCGCATGGCTAAAATCTACAAGCTGGAATCCCAACAAGTCAGGGAGACAAAATTGAGTAACTTTCTTTTAAAATTACATTTTAAATGTTATGTATTTTTTTTTAAAAAAAAAGACAGAAAACCATAAATAATTCATTACATTTTGGTTCTTTAATGTGTTCAAATGCATCATGTATTTAGTTTAAAAGCCGTTATTACTATAATGTTCTAGTCATTGTAATGTTTTCAGGGCTTTTTTATTTCAGCTCAATGTTTGTTTTTAAAGAACTCTCTTATCAGCTTGGAATCTGTTTGCCTTATGCTCTGGAGAATTTATCCCAGATCCTTTTACAATGGATTGTAAAAAGTGTGGAATTAATGAAGACTTAGAAGATGTTTTTAAAAGTAAAATCACAAGCTTCAGGAGATATTAAAACGTACTTCATGCAAATGACAGGATTATTTTCATTTTATATAAGAAACTATTTAGACCATTATTTATGCTAGGAAAAGAATCAGCCAAAAAATATACAAGTTGGAATATACAACTTGTTTCATTGCACTAAAAGGATTTAAAGACATATGTTCTAGTGCTTTTCTTTCAGAGCTCTCTTACTGAAGCAGACTTATTTTCTATATGATTATCTTATTTATTGCTCCCATTAAAGTAATTCCTCTCTTCTACTGGTTTTGTTTAGATGCATTTGAAAGATAATGCTTGGATCAGCCTCCTCATTTTTTTATAGCAATTCACAATACAATCTTATACTTGTCTACTCAGAAGTAAGTAAACATTGCATTGTGTAAAATTTCACATATCACACTATGGATGCTTTTTCTGACAGTCAGATTAATCAAATATAAAGAAAGATACAATGTAAAAGAATTCTAAAAACTATTGGACATCAAATCCTTAATGTAAATAGTATTAACAAAAATGTAATACACCACTTAATGGACACTTGTAGTTTGCTGTCGCTAGGTTTTGCAGTCATCTGATGGTACACTTTGCAACAGTATTGTTTAGCAATGGAAATTTATTGCTTAAATTCCAGTTATTTATTTATTTGGGAATTCCAGTCTAATTACTATTGTTTAGTGAGGATTGTCTTGTAAATCCTTTTAAAAATATTTTTAAAGCTTCATTTGAAAAGATTTGCATTGATTTTTATGAAGCTTAGCTATAAATTTTATCCCTTTATAAGAGATGTTTGGGGAAAAAATGCTACACACATCGATGCTTTTTCTTTACTATATTATGGAACTCAGTTTTTTGAAATCTTGCTTGTAACATGGTTATTAAGTCAGATCTGCCTGTTCCTATGTTCTGCACCAGAAAACAGAGATAATTACACTTTACCTACCAACTGAATGTACATAGCAGTAATATTGATCTACAACAGTTCATTTAGTGACCATTCGAAGTTTCAATGGCACTGAAAAAAGTGACTTACAGCCGTTTTTCACACTTACAACCATTGCAGCATCCCCATGGTTACATAATCAAAATTCAGACGCTTGGCAACTGACTTATATTCATGATGGTTGCAGTGTCCCGGGGTCACCATTTGTGACCTTCTTACAAGCAAAGTCAATGGGGAAGCCAGATTTACTTAACAACCATGTTGCTAACTTAACTATAATGATTCACGTAACAAGTGTGGCAAGAAAAGTCGCAAAATGGGGCAAAACTCACTTACCAAATGTCTCACTTAGCAACAGAAATTTTGGGCTCAATTGTGGTCGTAAGTCAAGGACTGCCTGCATAACATGAAGTTGAGTATATTGTTAATATTCATTGGCAACTGAAATATATTTAGTTTTATTCTTTATAACCTAGCAGAATGTTGAGAAAAATTATATGAAGAAGGCTCTGTCTCTCCATCCTTCTCTTTGTCAGCAGGGAAGCTCTCTGAAAATTGAATAGAATGGTACCAAATTTAGAATGGTAGGAGAAGCCAGCAAAGACTATATTTGAAAATGGGATAAATTCTCATTGGACCCAAAAGAAAAATGCCCCGAAATCATCTCTATGGGAAAAGTGGTTGGGCAGCCAATAAGAATGGCGGCAACGGCTCCATTCGGAATCCCCCTTCTTGTCTCCCTCCTGGTCATATGATCTGGAATGGGCATATACAGCTTACTTTGAGCTCTCTTATGCATATACACAAACACAGAGTGGTACAAGAGGAGAGTAGGAACACACACCACAAACTGGTATGTTATTTTGTTACTTAAAAGAAAATAAATATGTTGTCTATGGCGCCTTCTAGTAAAGGGCTGGAAAGAATTGCAGAAACCATTCTCTGCCTTTTCCCCCTTTACCTTGATTGCAATCCAATAACATGTGGGAAATAAATTTTGTAACCAGTTTTGAAATCTGTCTGCCCATTAGCTATCCATCTCTGAAAACAGAATAGAATAGGACCAAATTTAGTGTGTAGGAAAAGCTGGGAAAAGAAACATTGATTTTGAAAATGAGCCAGATGTAGCTGAGGGTTAGAAAGGAACCCCCCACCCTCACCCCAAACCAATCAATCACTATAGGAAAGGCTGCTGGACTTGGAATGCTGCCAACCTCTTTATTCTACACCCTACTTCCCTTTGTCATGTGATCCAGAATGGAGCTGTTATTAAGGATTGGAAAGAATTCTAGAAGCCATGGCCTCCGTGCTTAATTATATTGAGTTAAACTTGTTATGGCTGAAATGAAGGAACGTGGGCCAAATTTTTTTGATTGGCTGAAATCAATTTGTTTAAATGTTAATTATAATCAGGGAAGCAGAAGTATTCCACATTGCCTCTCGAACATAATAAATAGAAATGGCATGAAAACAGGAACTCAAGTTCTGTTTGTGCCAACTACATAGTATTTTTGTAAGGACAATAAGCATATTGGAAAGCAGTGTATATGCCCTGTAATATATTCCTTTGCAAAAACCTGTGGTGAACTCCATTCCTTAAATATGCTTCAAGACAGTGTCTACTGAATAGTGGTCCCATCTTTGTTAATAAACTCCTGTACAAACTTACATGGTTTTACTTCCAGCCACTGGAAGAACTGACAACCTGTCAACCTTATCTTATATTTGTTAATTCATTACAATATTAGAACAAAGCGATTGGAAAGTCATCATTTTACATGGTTACTCAATATTAGGACAATGCACAGCTGGTTGTCCTGAATCTAGTTGTCTGTCCAACATGAAGAAAGTTGAATGCTGTTGCCATGGCACTAATGTATCTCCAGAGAAAAAGCAGGATTGTGGTGGTGTAATAATGCATCCATACTTTGTAACCACAGCAAACAATGCACACACATATGCAAATCTTTAAGCATTGGAAAAACTATGGTTTTCCACAGTCATATCTATCAATCCATTTCCTGTAGAAAGAAAGCAGAAATTGCCTATTTTGCAGATTAAGGTCTATTCAAGGAGGGTGTGAGGGGAGGGAGTAGAAGATGGAGAGAGTGATGACAATTGAGAAGAAAAGAATAAATCAGTCTTGCCACCATTCATGACTTATTCATGAGACATGTGAATTTTGCATTTAAATTTGACATTCTCATGATCTCAATATTGTATATGCAAATCTAAAGATTTCTGCATCCCTTCACATTCTTGATTCAAGTGTGCTCTTAGTTTTTTCAGTCATCCTGTGAATACAAAACTAGCAAAGCTCATAGAGATATTGCTTTATGCAGAATTCAGTCTTTTCCACAAATCCAAAGAATGCATTTGATACAATGGATTAATTTTAAAGAAAGCGTAAGTGTTAATTGTTAATATTGAACACTGGTTGGTTTATATGCAAATTGCTCTTGCCTCCTCTAATGTTATATCATGGTCAAATAGAGATCTCTGTGCGTCTAACTGTCAATATATGTGGAAATACTGTAATTCAGAACAGCATCACAGAATTAGAAAGGATGGTCAGTGCCATACAACCATAAACAAATCTCCTATACAGTTTGCTATAGCTCTCTGAACATTTTCAAATGCATATATTTAAAATGTTGGTTAAATAAAAACAAGAAATATTATCTTATTTACTGTCAGTTTTGAAATTACAGCATTAGCATAGAAATAATAATATTTTGACAGTTGCTAACAAGCAAGCAATTTTATTCCCTAAACTGAATACGTTAAGGTCACAGAAGTGGTTGTGCAAAGTTTATAGAGAAAAGTAGTAGGTAATATTATCATGATACTTGATATTTTTATTTTTAATTACTAAGCATTATAACTATTCTATCTAATGTTAGATTGCTTAAATATTATGCATCTATTTCCTGCAAAAAATTGTTTAGCAGAAATTCTAAGAATAGTTTTTAACCCTTTATCAGACAGAGGTGGGTTCCTCCTGGTTTGCTACTGGCTATAGAACCGGTAGCAAACCGCTGGTGACGTCACGGAGCCGGTTCTGTCCGTGCCGGTCCGTGGACGCCGCCATCTTTTTTTTGAAAATTGTTTTTTTGGAATTTTTTGCTATTTTTTTTCTTCTGCGCATGCGCAGAAGCCGAGCCCCTGGCACTGCGCATGTGCCACCATCTTGTTTTTGGCTTTTTATTTTTGGAAAATTTTTTTGCAAATTTTTGGCACTGCGCATGCGTGCCCACGTGGTGCAGCCACGCGGCGCTTAATGCGCGTGCAGCCACGCGGCATGGGAGGAAGCGAACCGGCGGCGAGGTAAGTTAGAACCCATCCCTGTTATCAGGCCAGATAATATTATTTTAAGCATTCTGAGTATTCACTTGAGGCACAAATGACAAGCTCATTCTATTACATTTTAGACACATTATGCAAAGACCAGCTCTTTTGTGAACTCAGTAATGTTGGGAAAGGTGGAAGAAAAGAGAAGGAAGAGGATGACCGGCAGGAATGGTTATACCTATATGAGACACCCAAAGAGCCAGGTAGAGAACAGATTGTTTTGCAGAATGGTCTAGCTATATGGTTGCTATGAGTTTTGACACCAACTTGACAGCAAATAATTCATTAATCAAATCTATCACTTTAAACAAAAACTAAGATTCACTGAAAAAGCATAATAGGCATGCAGAAAAAATTTAGCTCAAAAATTATATATGATCAGTAACAGTGGGAACAGTATGCTATTGCCCTGGTTGTGGTTTTCCCTTAGGCATTTGATTGTCTAAATCAATATTTCTTAACCTCAGCAACTTTCAGATGTGTGGATTTCAGCTCCCAGGATTCCCTAGCCAGCAAGCCCATACAGCTTTAAATTGCTAGGTTGAGAAACTGTGATTTAAATTAGGCTGTATTGATCTATTTTAGATATATAGAATTATTTAGTACTAATAACAGCTACAATTCAGATAGATCTATCTCCTTTATCCTTAAATAATTTATGCTGATAAAATCTGTGTTTTTATCAGTATAAATTATTTAAGGATAAAGGAGATATATCCTTAAATATATTTAGGATATATTTTGTTTGAAGAATATCTTCTATGCATATATGAACAGGCCTGGTTTAAAATAAATGTAAACTTCCTCTCTGCTTATTAATATCTAAATGTTAAACTGCTAAAAAAGAAAGGGCAATAACCCTTGAAAAATAAATTGACAATTCCTCTCAAAAACAAAAACAAAACAAAACCAATAACAAAAGGAAGAAATTAGAACTATCTAGAGCCATTGTGCTACAAAATAAATTAATTTTGACATTTAATCCTAAATCCATTGATGAATCTCACAACAGATGGTTTTTCTTGTGACTGTAGCAAACGGTAAGCAAATCTGCTAAAAAAAGTGAATCAATTTCCAAAGTTCAGCTACCAACATTTTTCATAATTGAAATTAAAAATAAGAGATTTTTGGATACCTCCTCAGTGCTAAATATTTTGAAAGGTATATAATGCATCTTTGTTCTATTTTTTTTTAAAGTAGCATTTGCTCCACTGAAGTATCTGAGAGAGTTTAATAAAGATTTCATTTTATTTAAGTTGGAAAATGAGAGTATTGCCAGCTGTCACATATTTTGGCATCAATCATATATTTATTCATCTGGGAGAAAGTTTGATTTAACTCAGTGGGGCTTCTTTTTAGACATATATAAAGGCTTTTTCATACTTTTCATACCTTTAAAAAAATATTACATAAAAAATCAGATAGATGATGATGATGATGATGAATAAACTTTACCTGAAACTTTGGAGAGTTGCTAGCAGCCTGAATACCCAGTACCAGATTTGATGAACAATAGTCTGTTTAAAAGTCTAACACAGCTTATTAATTTTATTAAATTCTTTTTAATTAGATTTCCTTTATTGATACAGGAAACACTACATAAATTAATTGATTATATTGACAGAAGGATGGATTGCTCAATCAATAGATAAAAAAGTATTAAGGATGATTTGTGTCCTTTGTGTCCTTAAACTTCATTATTGATAAACATGATGATGATTATGTAGTTTTTGTCTGAATTACAATGAAATGATTTGTTGATGTTATTTTCCAATGTTTCACAGGTACAAAATCATATGGGGAATTCATGCTTCATTTGCAAATAGTGTTGTGCAAAGCTTCAAAGACAGATTTAACTTGATTGAATTGCCCATTCAAATCAAATCTTTGAAGATTCTGAATTTTTTATTGATCTGAAGCACTGAATTGAATCAAGTACTTTCACATCACTATGGAGATATCTGAACACAATTTGAGCATTGAAGGGCTACTTGGCTTGGCAGAGTCTCCAATATTGCTTCACTTTTCTTTCTATATATGAAGAAATATATGGGGTCTGGAGGGGTTTAAGTAATGCTATGGACTCTCAGTGCCCCTTTTCATTCTTTCATTAACTTTATTTCTCTCCCTAAATGTTGTGCATGTGCATATGCATGCATGTGCACACAAACACTTGTTTTTCTAATACTACTTGTCTATCATATTGCAAAGTCAGGCCTAGTTAGCATTTAGTTGTAGACCAACAGGGAATAACAGGGCTTTAGGCTAGAAATGTGAGATGGGTGGCTATAAAAATTGAATTTAAATACATGCAATAGCAATAGCACTTAGACTTATATACCGCTTTACAGCCCTCTCTAAGCAGTTCACAGAGTCAGCATATTGCCCCCCAAAATCTGGGTCCTCATTTTACCCACCTTGGAAGGATGGAAGGCTGAGTCAACCTTGAGCCGGTGAGATTTGAACCGCCGAACTGCAGCTAGCAGTCAGCTGAAGTAGCCTGCAGTACTGCACTCTAACCACTGCGCCACCTCGGCTCTTACTTGCATGCATACACACATAAAAGGTTTTTTTTTTTAATTCTGAAAGAAAGTAAACTGTTTCCTTATGGTTGCCAAGAAAAGTGCATTGTTATGTTCATGTAGTCATCAGAAGTTAAGCTTGACATGTACAGTATGTATATCAAGAAAATCTTACAAGGATTTTTGCTATGGTCATAAGTATTTATAATTATAGTACAACAATATTGGCTTCTTATTAGTAACTGAAAATTGAATCCGAGCTGAAAATGAGTTGTAAGAGAACTGCCTCCTGACACAGTAATTAGGTAGCAGTTTAATTGTTGTGTTGTGTTTTTATTATGGTTTGTCACACAGTCAGATGGATGTTTAGACTGGATTTGGCATTTTTACCACTCATTGGGTCTTTTTCCACAATCTGGAATAGGCAGGTGTTGTTGTTTGGTGGTGTTAAAGGTACCATTGCAGAATGTAAGCTGTTCCAATAGTCTGGCAGTTGCTGGCCCTGTTTGCTCAGCCAACAGTTCTGAGTCCTCTAGCCCATTTGTCATCAGGTGTCCAGGAACTCCAACACTTAGCATGGTCCTTGTTAATTCAAGTGATGACCAATCCAGTATGGGTTTCTGCAAATTATAATTCACCATATTGTTTATGGGAGAGGCACTCTTCATTTGACTCCTCTGATGAGATCTGTCCAGTATGCTGTTGCCCCTGCTTTGTGAAACATCCTGAACCCAGAAGTGAGGAAAGCCCACAATCTCTTCGCCTTTCATAAAGGGGTATGCTTGCATTGGGGGGGGAGGGCTGGCAAAGACGACCACACAACTGTGGGGCTGGCTAGTCCCTTGAAAGCCTTTAAAACTTCAATGTTAAATAACCATCATAGGATTTCCCCTCCTTTTGATGTTTGTCACTATTCTATAATTTATTTATTTTTAAATCCTAATTTAATTTTTAATTTTAATGGTAACTTTTATATGTTTTCAATTTATTGGTTATATTATATTGTACACCACCCAGAGCCCCTCTTTGAGGCAGAAGGGTGGTTTAGAAATATGAAAAATAAATAAATAAATAAATAAATAAATAAATAAATAAATAAATAAATAAATATTTAGCCCTTGCTGAGAGAATTTCCATATCTGAAATATAAGGTGAAATGCAGATGCCAAATAAATGGTTAATTCATCTGTGGCCTCTCTTACGCACAAACTGGAATAAAAGCTTCACAGATCTAGGCATTAATATTCACTAAAGCTGAATATAAAACTCATGCAAATATTTACATTGATCGTACATGCATGTGCATTTGTTCTAGTAGCAAAAGAAATAACCACATGTCTTACTCAACCAATTTACATGATGCTTCCTGAATTTTGATTATCAAATCAGGTTCCCAGAAAAAGTCATTTGCGATCAAACTATAATGCGGTATTTTCAAAACTATTCATTGCATTTAAATGACAAATCAGAGAGAGAACTTTTCTTGCAGCTGCTAGATATTTAAAAAGTAATTTAAAGGGCCTTAGAGAATAAGATGCTTCTGAAACTCTACATGGTGGTGATGATATTTGGAAGTAATTAGATACAACTGTTTTTATATCCACCAATAGGTATACATACACATAGGGATATGTATATCTGTGCATGCTGATCAAAAATCAGTTTTTTTGCTGAATCACTTGGTTGCCATCGTGAAAAATAATTACAGGTTTTCACAATATTGGTGTTTCTGAGCAAAACCTGAGAAATGAATCAATTTTCTCCAGATGGAGAGGCAAGAGCCATAATACACAACATAGACCCCAATTATGTAACCTGCCCATGTTTTCCTCATGATTTCCATATTCCCTGTGCTGCCTCCAGATTATCATTAGAAATCAATAAAGTGCTATAACTTTCTTTTTTTTAATGTTTGACTGAATTGGATATTTGCCATTACAATACATACGTAAGAGGAGCTGAAACTTGTCATATTTTAGACAGATGGATTCAGAGGTTTTGTGCTATACATCTTACACTGATTTTTCTTTTTTAAGAAATAGGAAGTAGCTGCCAGTAACCTTTCAAAGATGGCCAGAACTGGATGAAATTACTATGTAGTATCTCTATCAGCCTTTAGAAGTGTGATAACTTCCAAAAACTGATTCTGAATTTTAAGGATTGTATTCCATCTCATCTGAAGACAGTTGGGGTAGGCTTATTTTGTATATAGTTGATGAACAACAATATAGAATATAGAATAAGAGTTGGAAGGGACCTTGGAGGTCTTCTAGTCCAACCCTCTGCTTAGGCAGGAAACCCTACACCACTTCAGACAAATGGTTATCCAACATCTTCTTAAAAACTTCCAGTGTTGGAGCATTCACAACTTCTGGAGGCAAGTTGTTCCACTGATTAATTGTTCTAACTGTCAGGAAATTTCTCCTTAGTTCTAAGTTGCTTCTCTCCTTGATTTGTTTCCACCCATTGCTTCTTGTCCTACCCTCAGGTGCTTTGGAGAATAGCTTGACTCCCGCTTCTTTGTGGCAGCCCCTGAGATATTGGAATATATATTGGAGATATATAATCATGTGTTGCACTAAAACTTTGTTTCTTAACTACAAAGAATAAAAAACTATTGGCCTAGCTTTTGTAGCTCAGTAAATCATACAGAAATGCTTAAAAAAAACTAGCACAATATGGAAACCTCACATAAATGAAATCAGTGAGAAAGAAATAGAAGAACAGGGAATTCTTTACAAAGTGTATTATATTCTCTTGTGTCTATGATTGGAGGAAACACTCAGAAGTCAAATACTCTCATTTTCTCTTTCTTTGGAGTGATAGTTTGCACAATCTGTTAAATCTCATTTCCTTGGTATTGATATGTAGATTGATTTTTTCACCATATACTCATTATCTATTATAATCTAGTAAACACCAACAAATAGATGTATCATTGCCCATCATCATAGCTTTGGTTAAAAAAAACCCTTCACAGAATACCTTTAAATAAAATAAAGAAAGGATAGACCTTAATTATACCTATGCCATGTACCATTCCATCTTCTTTCTAGCGTATTCCCGCAGGTGCAGGATCCGATCATTGAGTGCCACTTTGCACGGTCAGCTGTGTCTCCAGGGCACAGGAACGTGGCTTGCATATCTTTGTTGATGGTGTCTTGCCATCTCTGTTTTGGATGCCGCAAAGTCGCCAGCCATTGACTTCTAGTTGGTAGGCAGTCTTGGCCACAGTGGAAGGTGCTGCTCTCTGGACATGTCCATACCAGCGGAGTTGGCCTTCTCTCATCTTCTCTATAATTGGTGCCACACTAAAATGTTGTTGAATGGTGTAATGATGTGGTCAAGAAGGGAGATGCCCGATATATAACAGAGCATTTGCATTTTCATGGCATGGAGATAGCTTTCGGTCCCTGTTGTTGCTGCCCAACATTCAGTGCCATACAGAGCAACAGGGTGGATGGTTGTCTTGTAAATCTTGTAAATGCCATGTACCATTCCATGCTAACACGAAAAACACTGTACAAAGAAAGCCTGATTTTACCTGAAGCATCTTCACACTATTCTATTCATTCTAAAGCAGTGTTCTTAAACTTTTTTTTTTAACTTCTCAGGACATCTTCCCACTTTTAAAAATTATGATTGATTACGTGACCTAGTGACCACAAAGATAGATTTTTCTTTCTTTATGACTATCTATTTCTAGCCTGTTCTTTCAAATCTCCCAATAGTACACTGATAACCCCACTGAAATGGAGTCCATCCACCTTGCTGCTGGTTGTCTTTTTTTTTTTTTTACTTAATCTAGATTTAAAAATTATGGCAAGCCCCCCAAAAGCTCTTGGTTGTATGGATTATGTTTAACAATATTTCCCATATTGAACTTTAAAACTGATGCATTCACTGCTGCTACAACTTCTCCTGACTGTTCCGTGGGATTTTAACATTGTCTTATTTTTCAACATAGTTTTGGGAAATGATTTTAATTTTGAGAACACCTGATAGGGGTCTAAGAAACATTGATCTAAAGAATAGCTTTCAAGCCACCAACTAGAGAGTAAATTGGGTGTCCTCACACACTCTGGATGTAAGACACATATTGTCCTTCTATGCATATATGGCTAACCTAATCAATAATTTATTTGCTAAAAGATATGAAGTTACCAGAAGAGGAGCTGCTTTAATTCCTATTCCAAGCATGAGATGTCACCTTTTATACTAACATACAATATTTTTAGTGAGAATACAGTTGCTAGCTGTTTTTCCTCACTAGCTTTACTCCTGTATCTTTCAAAGCAGAATCATGTACAAACATATCTTATGTGAGGTTTTTCTTATCTTTCCACTTTCTTATCAGAAAAACTTTGCTTAATTGTCCTTTATGCTAAAAATTATTTAAAGTCATGAGCACAGATATTAAAATAAAGTAAATAACCCTAAATCACAAGCAAAATCATATGCTAGAGGAGCTGTTAAACTGACCTAGTAAACCTATTCTTGCATTTTCATACCCTTTTGTACCAAGTGAAAATCAAATATAAAACTGCACAGTGCTGCAAAACAGATTTCATCAGTCTTCTCTTTTCAAATCAAGGTTTTTGATGCCTGTCCAAAAAAGAAAAACATCTTCATGAAATCATTGTAAATGCCAGCTATTTAAACCACCTGTCACTTTGCCATTGATGCCTACTCAATATTTGACAGGAAAAACATTATTTTGTCTACATATTATCTCACAACACAAGCAATCTAACACATACACAATGACGCTTACCTATTGTGTAAAGATCTGTTTAAACAAAGAAAGGAAATTTCTACTGCAGAACCAAAAGCAAGGCAATTGCTGGCAATTGCCAAGGCTGGTATATTAAACAGTCAAAACATCCAAGTAAAATAAATACCTCTTGAAAATCTCTTAACAGCCTTTTAAAAAATTAATATGTTGTATATTTCTAAACACAGAACATATTTTTAGGTAGGAGGGCCCTATTCATAAAAATATATGAAGATCAGGCCTTTTAAAATTAGCATTCCTGGACTGCGCTCTAACTTGAAGAACTTTTGATTTCCCCTATACAGTGATAGGTCTAATATTTGCATAATTAATAAATAATGTAATTTCATCTTATTGGTTATGTTTTAATAGTGATTTGGATTCTGTCATCTACTCGTGTTTTCCAAACATGGCAACTTTAAATGTATGGACTTCAACTCCCAGAATTCCCTAACCAGCTTTCTGAGAGATTTTTTGTTCCCTGCATTCATTGGGACCCAATATAAAACGGATGCTCTACCACTGCCATTCCCTGTACTGTGTACTGTATACAGTAGGCAAGGCATATAGCAAAAGTGCAGCCTTTCTTTACGCTGATTAAGACCAGTTTGATTCTTTGTTTCCTCTTAAATACTTGGAAAACAATTTATAAGTTCCACTGCTTTATTTTTTTATTTTTTTGTAAAAAACATAGCAAATAATTTAAGAGAGCTAATTTGGTATAGAGGCTGGGGCATCAGGCTAGAAACCTAGAAGGAGCTGGGCATGCAGTGATGGGTGCCCCTAAATTTATCCACATTATACTACTGTTGCCCTAGCTGCACTGGCTCATTTCCTTCCTGCAATTTGCTGATTATTACTTTTAAAACTCTATAGGGCATGGAACCAGGTTATTGGTGGGACCACCTCTCCCTAAGGACATCTGCCATCCTACCAGATTGATAGGGTAGGCACATTCCTAGGCCCTTCCCTTCACTGCTGCCATTCATGGGATCTAAAACCTAGTCTCTTATATCCCATTCCCTAAGATAAGCTTTCATAGAACTTCGTTTTCAAATAATGCCAGCATCCTATTTGGATGGAAGGTATAAAAGATTATCAAATACACACCATTTTTGCATCTGTAATAACTCATAGGCAAAGATTTGATCCATTACTTATTACATTGTAAATTATATCAGGAACCTAGAGCTAGATTCATCATGCCTTTGTTAATCCATCTGAATCAGTCTAATTTAGTAGAAAAAATATATTTTCTGTTGACTGATGTACATGAACATGTAAGAAAACAAGTTGTGCTGCTTACAATAGCTGCAAGGAAGATCTGAAAGCACCATGTTGACAAATAGTGATTTGAGGGCATATACTGAACTGATGTAGACTGTTTCAATTTTATATGAATTTTTCTAAAACCTATGGTTGTAAATAAATACCATATATTCTTGGTTTTAATATTTTTGGTTTAAATAAAAATAAAAATATATAAATAAATACATTTGTTTTACAAAGAACTGTTTTTATGTTTGGTTGTGAGTTGCTCAGAGTTTGGTACAAGATGGGTGGCTATATAAATGTTTTAAATAAATGAATGAATGAATGAATGAATGAATGAAATACAGCTGAAGTGATAGTTTACACCAAAACATTTACTATACCGCTCCATTTCTTTCTACTCTTGCAAACCGTTTTTTCTTTCACTTCACCTATATACCACTCCATTAATTGCCTTTGCCTCTTCTCACCTCCTTCTTCCTAAGGATTTCAACAACTCAGTTCAGTCTGTCAGTATTCCTCTTTCTTTCAATCCGTTGCTTCTTCTTTCATATATTTATTTTGTACTTCAGTCCTCTTTCATTCACTCTGTATGACCAGAAGCACCTCACTTAAATCCAGGTTCATTCAGTACCCATTTATTCTTGCCCATGTGTCTTCTTGCCTTAACCATACATATTTTGTAAGTAGCCTATTTTTACTACACGAAGTCCTCATTTAGTGAATGCCTTGTTTAATAATGGTTTGTAGATTTGATGGTGATGAAAAAGGAACTTTATGACAAATCCTCACATTTATCACCTTTGCAGGTCTGTAAAGCACAGGGAAACTGAAGTAAGATCATAAGCCAGTTGCGGTTTCACTTAGCAACCATTTTGGAAAAAGACTGAGTTGCTGGTCCCCCTAAACGAGAAATACCTGTGTTTTTATGTTTCTTTTGACTTATGCAAATCTCACTTCTACATAACAAAGTAGGCAAAATCACATTTTATTATACAGACATTTTCTCTTTTTTCAGCAAAAGCTCATTGTATTAATTTTTTTCAATGAACATTCTAGTATACAGAGATCTAGCATGGACCTCTTTGTTGGTGGGGTACAGGCAGCAATATGTTGGTTTTCAAGTTATTCTCTAGATTAAATATTCTCGCTTGCAGAGAGTAATGTGAACATGCTTGGGATAAAAATAAACTGTTGTATTTATGTAATACTGGCCAAAATGTGCCAAAAACTGTCTGACACTATTTTTATCATTACTGTGTTTACCAAAGAGCCTTGGCTATTGAGCTGTTTAAAAATATATAATAAATAAATAAATGTGCCATTAGCATGTAATGCTGTATGTGGCACAAGGACAACTAAATCTAGTCTAATCTACACCTTTTCTGTATTATTGAAAATATTAGATTTGATTTGCAAACCACAATCAGACAATTTTGGGAAGGCTTCTAAGTAATTGGAATCCTAAATAACAGAAATAATAATTTTAGAACTAATATTTTAGATTTTAGAAAAGTCAATACCAAATGAAAACAATTCCTTGTCCCTTAGCATCTGAAGAACAAGACAGATGAGATGGTTGATTTTAAAAATAAACAAATAGTTGGGTTGAAATGGGACAGCTGGATCAGAACTATGTAATGGAGCATATTTAATTATTTGTTCTACCATGGAATTGTTTTCCACCTGCTGTTCACAATGGAAGGATGATTACTGTTGGTGCCATGCTTTTGCAAATATTATGTTTGTGTGAATCTATGGAGTTTTGAACAGTAGATTCCAACTACGACATTAGTAATGATAAAAAGTAAAGTCCACCCCCATTCCAGTTCCATTGTCTCCATTAAAAAGTCTCCATAGCAAATACTGAAAATAAGTAAAGCCCTACCCAAAGACCCTTTGAATTAATATAAAATTAAGAATAGGATCCAGCCAACACTAACATTCCATTAATTTCATTTAGAGAGAATTGAATAGCCTTGAATTCTCTCATTAAACCTAGAAAGATCCAAATTGTTTTTACTTTGGGTGATTTATGCCCTATTTTTCTTTTTCTTTTATCACTACATAAATTTGAATAGCTCTAATGAACAGAAATAAATGGGCAATGCAGGAAAAGACAAAAGAATGAATAAACATTTCTACAAATTTAAAGGAAGAAATAAAGATTCAACCAAAAACCATTTGAAATTTAAGACAGCTGGAAAAATTATGCTTTTCCATGGGCCTTTGATATAGACAACCACAATGAAATCAATAGTAGTGATGGGTTTTTATTGTGATTTCAATTATGTTTTATTACTGTAAGGTGACTATAGGTTTGTGAATAGGCAGAATACAAACATTTGTAAATAAAAATGTACTGAATGTTTATAAAAGTCATTTATCAATTTTATCAGTTGAGAAATTTATTTATTGTGATAAAATGTAATCCCTTTTCTTTTATAAAAATTGAATCCTGTTTCATATAGAAAATGCCTATTCTTAACTTTGGAGCTCTAGTGGTCCTATATTATATATTTACTAAAATCATTACATTTATTTGATGCAATAATATTGCATTATGCAAATGTCTGATAGGCTCATCACCAATTAATTGTTACATAAATTAGTTCAGAATAAATCAGAAAATGTACTTTGTTTAATTATATTAATTGGTCTCATTAAGTTTTAATTGTTTATTTAGTTATCAAGTATTGGACAAGGGCTTTATATTGGTTTTAAACTGAACAAGTACTATTGTGTCAGTTATACTGCCTAACACCCCTTGGTGAATAAGTATTAAAATACCTATATAGATAAATAAAATGTAGGGTCAAATAAAAGCAAACAAACAAAAATGAAATGAAAGATTAGAATATTAAAAAAAATGGTAATGTGTTAAGTGCTAGACTTCCACAGTTCTCATTCAACTCAATAAGCGGATGTTTGAGAAATTATTTCAAAGGATAGGAGTATTCCAGATACATTCTTGGGAGTCACTTTAAGTTGGGCAGCATTTAAATTTAATAAATTATTATAGTTTGTTGCACAGTCAGCCAGATGTTCGAACTGGATTTGGCATTTTTATCTACCTATTGAGTCTTTCCCAAGGACCTGGGATAGGCAGATGTTATTCCTATGGATAGAATCTGTTTTTTTGCATTTACTGAGGTGGCCAATATCCAGCCATTAATTGTGCAACCATCTAACCAGACTCCCTGAGTTTCCAAGTTTCAATTAAATCTCATAAGAAAAAGTCAGGAGGGAATTCCTCCTTTGGGATGTTTTCAGAGTGGAAGAGTGAGCAGCCAGACATCTCAGCAATGAGATTTGCGAAAGAAAATAACGTCAATACTAACATCCTCTTTACTTCCAATTCTAAAGCGAAATGAAAGATATTACCAGAAAAATGCACAGCTTTTACAACTGGTTGCTTGCCTTTTAAAATTAAGCTGAAAACCACTAAAACCACATGGCATTCATTGGATGATGTCCATGGCTTTTAATGGGAGGGGGAAGTACTTATTTTAAATAGAGAAATATATTAATTTGTACAATTGTATCATTAAGAGTACATTAATTTGTGCCAGTTTATCAATATGGCATAGTTGTACACTACTACAGATCCAGCATCAATCATCCTTCTGACTCACATACACACATTTTTAAAAAAATCATGGTTCTTCATTTTGGATTTTACCTTTAAGCTTGTTTTAAATTATTTATGGACACTATGAATGTTTTAAAGTAGGAAGGTAGGGTTTTGTTTTGTAGATTTAGTTGCAATCTGAAACATACAAAGACATCTATCACTTAATACAAATAGGACTAAATGACTAAACCAAACGACTAAAGGTGTGATTCAATGTTTGAGATTAGTTTACTCAATCTCTATGTATGTTATAGTCCTGGCTTAGTCAAAAAAAAAATACTATAAAATGCTAATACCGTATAATAGATCTGGGATTAGCTTCCTATAGCCATTCTCAGTCTTCATTGTAGGAAACTGTGTACATGTTTCCTACAATTGATATGGTCAATATCAAGGATAAGCTAAACAGTTGTTATGCTTCCTACGGCATCAACTTTTTCTTTTTCTTAAATAATTGCTTTATTTGTTCTGTTTCTCTAATATCTTTCCTACTTTGGTAGAATAGCAGCTATATCTTCTCTTACTTTTTCCCCATAACATTGTAGTCTCTTTTCCCATGATTTTTCTACAGTATCCATTCCTATTCCTTCCCCCCAAAGTCTTTTCTGTGTTTCCTATTTATTTTTTAGCCATCTTTCCTCACTGAACTTACTTTCTCTTTCTTGAGTGTCTAGGAAGATTTAAGTTATAATATAATGCAGTTCATGGATTAAATGTACAAACATCATATTTATCGCAAGAAAGTAAAATCTCTTCCATCATAATGAAAATGCAAGCATGAGTTCATTTGAACTACTGTACTATTTTATGTTGATTTTGTCTCAAATTAAGTCTATACTGTATTTTTTGAAAGAACTACAGATCACGCTACTGAACTAAACCATTTCCTGTACAAAACAATTGTAAAGTTGGTTATTCAACTGCAGAATGTGCCTCTTACTTCAGTATGGCTTTTTCCTCCTTTACTTCCTATAGCAATCCATTTCTGGTTGATGACTTCCCAGTATGACTACAATTTTGTAGTCTGTAAACTGAGTAGTTTCTGTACCGAAATGTTCAAATCCACTTTCTACAAGCAATTATTCCATCCATCCATGTTTTATTGTCATTGCTGTTATTATTTCAAATTGTATTTGTATTTGTTATCTATTGTCCCTTTCATTTGGGGAGCCTGAGGTTCTTTCTGTCCTTTCATTTTTATTAACAAGTAACTATTTTATAAAGATGTATCGAGGGCAGGAATGGAAAACAATACTAATTCCATCCTGTTGGCTCCTTCTCTACCTCAAATGTTTCCATCCAATCATAAGAAGAATTCCATAACTTTTAAGTAGTGGTACCGGAATTTATTTTTTTTTCTCTTCCCTCTCTCTTCCCTTTTCCTTTTTATCACTTGTTTTGGACTGAGTGCTTAAAAATGTTTTTTTAATTTAATTTCTAAAATGCTCAGATAGTATTTTGGGTGAAAGAATGAGGTAAAAATATTTTAAACAATTATTTCTCTTTTGATTGCTATGTTCAACATGATCTTGCCCTTTGGAATGCTTGAGATTATATTATACTCCAGATAATATAAGATTATAAATACCTGAGAATAATGATTGGTTTTAAGTCTTCAGTTGGTACTACGGCACACAATTTCTATACTTAAATATGAAAAACAAGATTTATTCATTAGTACCTGAAATTATATATATATAAAAAACCTCCTGTACAAAATCATTATCATCAACCTACACATATTGTGGTGCTAATACATTCTGAGCTGGTATTGTTCCTGAGATGCAGAATATAAAATGGAAAACATAAACAAACTTATACAGCCTTTCCACCATTCTACCTGCCACTTCTAATTTTTTTTTAAAACAGAATCATTTGGGACAAAGAAAGGTTACATATAATTTATTTTGCTAATATCATTATCATACTGTGTCTCTTTAATGTTGGATTATATGGATACACAGGCCCAGTTTTAATATTATAATACTATGTTGTGAAAAAGCTCATAATTAAGAGATGATCAGCGTTACTGTTTCTGCACTGGAATAAAGTATACAGCTCTGTATACTTTCTTTCCCCCTTTCCTGGCAAGTTTATATACTGAAGATGCCTCACTTCTGCCTTCAGTTTCCACAACAGTTTGTTGCAACAAAAATATTAAAGAGTCTTGTGGCTCTTAAAGAGGCAGAACATTACTTGCACCATAATTCCCATGCTCCAATTTGTTGGTTGTTAAAAGTGCAACAATATTCTTTTGGCTGCCTGGATAGAGTGCCTGATAAAGACTGATTTACTCAATGGATGATTAAATCTGATCCAGACAGTCATGTTGGTTTAGGACTGGAGAGAGTCAGATTCAAATTTCTACTAAACCATTTAGATTTTGGGTGTCCTTGGGCCAGCTGCCAATTTTAAGCATAACCTCATAGGCCTGTTTTGAGGCGGACAGACAAGTAGATAAGGGCATGGGAAAAATCCTTTCTATGCCACTTATAACTCCTTGGAAGAAAAGAAGTATACTAAATAAACCTGGAGGAATCCTGTGTTGTAGGAAAATCTAATTGGAAGAACAGGCTGTTCTATTCCAACCCACTTTCTTATAGATTAGTAGGGAAGCTTGACAAAACTGATGCTTCGGTAGCAGGTCTTTCTGAAATGTTGAGAAAGGCCCCTAAGCTTAGTCCACCCTTTTATCACCTGCAGTAGCAGTTAAAACAAATATTCTGCTCCACGATTCAGGGATACATGGGAGAAAAAAGCGAGGAGGGGGCGTGTGGAAAAGTTTAATCCCAGTTTCTCTGCGAAACAGGCCTGCCCGTTACTTTCTTGGGAAAAGGCCTGAACCCTATCTTGGAATTTAGCAGAAAACTTGGTGGATGCATAGGCAGGTTAGGAGGGTCGCGTTCCGACGACCAACTTTTGTTTTCCTTCGGACAGGTCCGCACAACGTGAAACCCCCGACTAACCAAACCAAATTTCCGTACCGAGTTAGGAGGCGCCCAGTCCAAATCCGCAACAAGAGACGTGCGCCCCTTTTCCTGTGGGACCACAGAGTCTGGCTCTTTTCTCCCCTGGGGGATACTCCTAGATCGCACGCGGAAGGGGGAACGAGCCCTGGACGGGTGGCGGTTTCTCCGAGCCCTTCCTTTCCCAAGCGGAGGCGGGGAGGGGGGGAGAGAAAAGAAAAACAACCACTTTCTTCTTCCCAGCTCACTCTTTTTCCTACGGACCCTGCCCTACACGTCGGGCCCTCTCCTGCTGGCTTGCCAGCCCCAGAGCTTTCGGGGCAGGGCAAGTCCCGAGCGCGGCGCGGGTATTTGGAGCTGCCCTGCGGCGGTCCCAGAGCCGGCCCGAAAGGCTGTAGGGAGAGGCTTGACCCAGCCCAGCCCGAGCAGGTCCCGGGCGCTCTTCCCCTCCCCCTCCTTCCTCCCCCCACCCCCTGCCTCGGTGCCTGGAACAATAGAGTGCGAGAGGAGCTGGCTCTGGGCTGCGCGCCCTCCCCTTCTCCCTCTCCCCGCCTCTCCTCCCCTTTCCTCCCGCCCGCCCTGAGCCAGAGGCAGAGCAGCCGCCGCCGGAGGAGCCGGTTCCATGCCCCCTGGAGCCTCCTCTTGCCGCTGCCGCCACCTCTTTCTCCTCCTCAGCGCGCAGTCCCGGCATGGACGTTAGGTTTTACCCTTCCGCCCCCACCGCCGTTGGTTCTTTGCCCGGGGCCGACCCCCCTTGCTTGGGCCCCCTGGACTATTACCACTGCAACAAGGTAACGAGGGGCGGAGGGAGGGAGAGAGAGAGAGAGAGAGAGAGAGAGGGACGGGTGCAGC
>QLTV01003132.1:4168676-4200055 GCA_003457575.1 Thermophis baileyi | reverse complement strand
GCCCCGGGGGTTTTTCCCCCCGGAAGGGGGAAGCGGGGGGGGGGGGGGGGGAGAGAGAGAGAGAGAGAGAGAGAGAGAGGGACGGGTGCAAACGCTGGGCGGGGGGGGGTGTGGAGGATGCGAGCGACTGAGGATGGTACTGTCTGGACGAAGTCTCGCCCCGCTCCCCATCGTCACCGCACCCCCCCTCTTTCCCGCGACTCCCCTTTCGGGACTGCTGTCCTTTTGCCCCGCACCGGCGGAGGTGGCCAGGGGGTGGGGGGGTGCACTTTGCCGCTTTTGCACTGCCCGCGACTTTATCGCGCCCTCGCAGACCGGGCAAGGCAAGGAGTTGATTTAATGGCCCCTCTGAGCCCCGACCTTCCCCGAGCCCTTTGCCCAGCTTGAGACGGGCAAGCTTCTCGACGCTGGGGAAAGGCGCAGCCTTTTGCAAAGAGGAGCCCCTTCCCGAAATCCTTGTGCCCAGGTCGCTTGGCTGGCTGAAGGGCCAAACTTGAAGGCGAAAAAGAAAGCCAGTTCTCCCCAACCCAACCCACCCCATCCTAACCTAACATTTAACGCCGTTGAAAACTTCTTTTCCTCTGGGAGGCGAAGTGTTGAAGGTGGCAAGCGAGCGGCAGCATCCTGCAGGAGGGAATTTCAAATCTGCTTTACTTAACAGCACCAAGACTGCCTGCTTAAAGGCGGAAAGTCTTTCCCATCTTGGAAGCAAAAGCGGGTGTACAGGGTGAATGCGTGAGTGTGGGAGGAGGAGGAGGAGGCGGAGGAGGAGGGGCAGATGGTTGTTGGTTGCAGGTCACTTCAGACCCCTGATCACATAGCTTAGTTTTGGTAAACACTGTTATAAGTGGGAGGGAAAAATAAACCAACAGCTAAAATTCTGATATAGGCTTTTTAGAAGAAATGTATTTGGGGGGGGGGGAGTGGATTGCCTGGTTTTAAGTGTTTTCCTTCCATGCCTGTCTATGATTCTTGATGGAAAATGTATAAGCTAAGGGAGGAATACTTTAGGGTGAGTATTTTGTTTTTGTTTTTTTCCTGAATAAATTTCTGTCTTGCTCAAAGGGATCAGTATATTGGCAAGGCTGCAGACCTGGATTTCGTTTTTGTACAGTATGTTCTGGTTAGAACCTAAACCATTTATATGCTCATGATTAACGTTTCCCTAACACAGGATTCAGATTCTTGGCTCATGGTTGTCAGACTCTTCTGTTGTCTTTTTCCTATTCCCACAATTATTCCTGTTAAATATAACTGAGAGGACAGTTTTATGACTATTTCATAAAATCTAGAATACAGCACAAAAACCTTACTAACCTAGATTTGCCTGTGTGCCACCACAAGCCTTTTACTCTTTTAGTGTGTGAGGAAGAGAAAGAGGGGGAAACCCCCCCAACATTTGCCCAGGAATATTTGAGAGTGTATAGTGCTTTAGGCAATAACCCTTCAACAGATAGGAGAAAGAGGTGAACATAATCAGAATGTCAATGCTTCATATGAGTAGCCATCATTTCAGGTTGAGAATTACAGCATTGCAACATTTTAATAAAAGAATTCAACTGAAACTGTGGATTATTTAGTTAAGCATGAAAATGTTGCTGTTGTTGATAATCAGGTGCGTTCACAAAAGTAATGAAAGTTGTGGCGTCTCAGAACAGGGGGGAGGTTGTTTTGTTTCTGTGGTATAATGAGTTCTTCAAAATAGCATAGGTTTTCGATGCTGATGTCTCCCATCCCCATGAAAATATCTTAATTATTCTGAAATGTAAGCTTTACTAAACATGCATCAGTTTATATATTACAGTAAAGTTATTTCTGAAATACATTTGAGTATCCTTTTCTTAGTAAAGTATTAACAATGTTTAACAAAGAATCACTTGCTGACACAAAGAACATCTGAAAATCCATGCAATATCAATCTGCAGGAAAAAAAAATACCCAAATACCTTCTGAAATTCTTTGTGTTTTAGGAGCTCAAACATTGTAGTTTCAAGATATAATATCAAGATATTTGTGCACCTGATCAGTTATAATATAAACCTCTTAAATTGGAATTGCTAATCAAAAGAAGAGACGGAATGTGATGCACTTCAGAAGAAACTTGTAGGCCCCATGGAAAATAATTCTCTGGGATCTAAAATCATCTTCCACATGTTGGGAATACACTTGTTGCAATTAGCATAAATATATTTTCCTTTAATTCACCTTTTTTAAGATCATCATTTCCTGTAGTGCTAAAGAGACAGACTTCATCCTGGAAAATTCTTCATCAGTTTTTCTGATAAAGCTAAGTTCAAGTTTGATTGATAACACTCTGGATGAAGTGATGCAAATGATCATATACAAAATACTGACCTCTGCCACGAGGTGCTGCTGTTGCCACTGTTACCAAGATCTTAGAAAAAGAGAGGGAAGAAAATACAGCCAGTAGTTTATATGTGTGTGTATATATGTGTGTGTGCGTGTGCGCGTGCACGCATGCGCACGCATATACACATACTGCATTGTACCATTATTCTACTTTATTCCACTTCTTTCAAATTTTATTTACATAATGAGAACGTGCAACAAAGTTCTATCATAGCAAACTACAGTGCACAAAGAAAAATGGACTGCAGCTGAAGCAGTATCTAAATCTTCTTTCTTTCTCAGCCTTGCCCTGTGTGCTACAAAGATGTTATCACTGCCTATAAAACAGAGGAAGAGAGTTTCATTTTGAAGGGCTTCGTTCCCTTCAGGATAATCTAAGAGGTTCTGTTATTGTGGGTGGGCTAGAGCCAAAAGTAGATGAATTACCCAGTTTCTTTCTGCTATTCTTTTCTCTTCCTCTTCATCTGCAAGACTTCCATGGAAAGGATAGATGGGTTTTTCATGACTTCTAAACTGATAACTTGCAGAAAGCTTTCCACTTGCTTCCATCTTCTTTGGTTGCTCTGTTTTGATTGCCTTGCCCATTTTTTTTTCTTTTACCCTTTTCTTCTTACCTGATTCAAATTGAAGGCCACAGGTTGCCTACCTGTATTCCTTCAAGATAGATGTTTCACAGCTAGATCAGTGGAGTGGCTCCATGCCAAAGGTCTTGCAATTTGAGAAAGCCAGAGAATACATAGGTACAGTTTGTTAGGAAAAGAGAGGTGTCCTTGAATTTACTATGAAGGAATGTTTCAGTTGAAGCTTAAGAAAAATAAAATAAATTTCAACGGGACCTGAATGAAAAGGGAAAAATGTGTTGTATTTGTAGTTTTTGATTCTGCCTTTCCTTACATTGCAGTTTAGAATGAATCGGGGCAGTTTTGAGTTGCTATAATTAAAAGAATGCTGGCTTGGAGAAGATTGAAATAAATCAGGCAGGCCTAACAATTCCTTTTTCTTCATCTCCAGGAGTTCAAACAAGAAAAAACTCAAAACATATTTTTATGTTGAAAGACTGAAAGTATTTTTTCCAAAAAATGTAAGGTCTCCTTCAAATCAGGCTTAAGTCTTAATGATTTCATATAGGGTTTGTGTGTGTGTGTGATTTCATATAGTTCCAATCATGCTTACAATTTATAGTTCCCCCCCCCTTCTAGACAGTGATTTTTGTTGTTTTGTGAGTGGGTAGAGAGAAATTCTGCAGGAAGAAATGTGTGTGCAACCCAACATATATAAATAGCTGAAATGGAGGGTATAGCAGAAATACATTTGTTTTCCTTAGGCTAATTAATACTTCTGATACAGGGAATGAACCAGCTTGTTCAGGAAATAGTCTGTTTCAAGCATCCTAAAATTTTGACATAATTGTTTTGTGCCTTGGTAGAATGTGATATTCTTAGCATGAAATCTCTCATTTCATTTATGTATCACAACAATCCTCATTATTAATTCTATAAATTCAGTAGATAATTTTTGAGAAGCATTTTTTCTTCCTCTGTGACACTCAGTCTGTAATACTATAGAATGTAATATTTCTGACCTATGTTACAGAACTCTTTTGATCATTACTAGTTAAGCTGAATAAATGTTCTTATTAGAATTGTGAATGTGGACATGCAAATGAGCTCACATGTGAATAGTCTGCAAAAACGTTTAAAAGCCTGCTTGTTTGTATATTGATACCTGAAAGAAGAGCTGAAAACCCACATGAGTTTTTCAATCTTCCTAGTGTTACTACGTAGAAGTAGTAGTTACTGGTTATAACTGTGGGCAAGTTACTGTTTGCCAATACTATTGGTATTTTGGTGCCAAACTTTCTTTCCCTTTCTTTTAAACATTTAATATATTTTTATCCTCTTGTGTTGAGGCTGATTAGTGACCTCTATTTAATGATAGATTATTAATGTCATTGTCTTCTTAATAAAGTAATTGTATGCTACCCTGGAAATATATTTCTCCTTTAATTAAGATAAATATTATTTTTACTTCCTCACTTTTCACATTTAATATATTTTATAATGATTGGGGTTGTAAAAATGTGGATTAAATGACAGCAAAGAGTAACAGTTGTAAGTATCTATTATCATCTTCCGATTGTCTTCTTTTTGGTAGCCCTTTTGTACATGTGTTTCCTGGATATGGATGAGCTTCATATAGAGAAAAAATATATATGTAAAGTGGTCCTTATTTTTATAGAGTTTGCCTTTTATGGAATCATTTTGGTTTTCAAAAGCCAAAATATGGGCCAGTTGTTTCAGATGGATATTTAGAAACAGAGCCCTCAGGCCCAAGGTTGCATATATTCCTTCTTTCATTTTTTCATTTTTGAGCGTGTTATACACTGAAAATATTGTTTCTTTCTCCTGAAAGTTGTAATACTATGAAGAGGGCATCAATTTATCCTCCAGAGCACCTGAGGGCAGGACAAGAAGCAATGGGTAGAAGTTTGTCAGAGGGAGATTCAACCAGGAATTAAGGAGGAATTTCCTGACAGTAAGAATGATGATCAGAGGAACAGCTCGCCTCCCGGAATTGTGGGTGCGCCATGATTGGAGGTTTTCAGGGGAAAAAAATTGGACAACCATTTGTCCAGGATGGTATAAAGACTCCTCCCTTGGGCAGGGGGTTGGACTAGAAGACCTCTAAAGTCCCTTCCAGCCCTGTGATTCTATGATATAAATTGGTATATATAATATAAATCTATGTGGTCATTAAAAATCAACAACTTGATGGCACGTGATCAATCAATTAATCAACTAATGATTAATGTTCACTTTTTATTCCCTTCACAGAGAAAAACTCAATAAATTTTACAGTACATAAAATTTATATGCCCAGAAAGTGGGGAGAAAATTATAACTTTCTTTTTAAAAAAAAAACATAAGTTTTTATGACGATAGTAAAAATTATGCATTATGTACTCTCAGTGAATCTCTTTATAGAGCAGAAGGCCCAATTTTCTGTCTTAGTGCCTATCAGATCTGAGCTGCAAAAAACCAGACAACCATAGATGACAACAAAGATATACAGAATAGTCTTTACTATTATTTGGATTTTGTAGACTGCACTTCTCTTGTCTTTCAACAGAAGGTATTAGTGCAAAAAAACACCACCACCACCACCACTATAATGTAAAAAATGATTGTGTGGTAAGGATGTGTAGGCTCAGGATGGTAAATGTCATATCCCATTTGCTGCTTAATTATTTTTTGAGAAAACTTGTGAAAGTAGATTAAAGTCTCTCTTTTTGACTGTATGTAAAACTGGCTCTTTACTCCTTATTTTATATGTAGAATTAGGATGTTTAATTTTTTATTTTCAAAGATCACATTATCTAACAAATATGATAATGTGAAAAAACCTATATTGAATGGTGTGCAGCAAACATGTTGTTAGTTTAGCTGACATGTTACACATAGTCATGAAAGGATAGTGCACCATAGTCAGAAAATGTGCAGAGCCAAAAGCTTGGACTTGTTTTACATTACAGGCTATTTGTATGGAACCTGAGTGCCTCAGGATAACATATTTTGAGATAGCACTAGCACTTAGCAATAGCACGTAGACTTATATACCGCTTTACAGTGCTTTATAGCCCTCTCTAAGTGGTTTACAGAGTCCGCATATTGCCCCCAAAAATCTGGGTCCTCATTTTACCCACCTCAGAAGGATGGAAGGCTGAGTCAACCTTGAGCCTGGTGAGATTTGAACTGCCAAATTGCAGGCAGCTGGTAGGCAGCAGAAGTAGCCTGCAGTACTGCACTCTAACCACTGCGCCACCTCGGCTCCTATGTTGGGATGTTGGGGATAGAGTGAAGGAAGTTTTTGGAATTACTTTGTGTTGGGAATTTTTATACTGCTTGTAAGAAATATTCTGGTTAATTCAATATATTGAAAATAATTGTAATAAAAATATTGCTATTTTAATTCAATTAATTTGTGTCAACGGAGTACTAATTAGAGGAGGATAGATTTCCTTGTTCTAGCTTGTAAGAGAATTGGCTGTGATTAGTACTCTCTCCTAGTTGCATTCCAGCTCTTATCATAAAATTTTCTCTAATTTTGAAATGGGTATCTACGTAGCTTTGCTACTGCATACTGAATTCCATATTTTTCAATCTGAATGCTTAGTCCTTTCAGTTAAATCATATGCATGAGTGATTTGGCACATTAAAACATAGTGAAAAATGTCATGGCATTGTGTGCATGACTGAATTAGCATTTTTGGTTACTTAAATTTTATTCTGTTTTTCAGTTAATCAACAAGTCCTTCATTTAAGGCCTTCTTGGTCTGTTAGCTTTCATCATCGCCACCAATATTATCATGTCTTTGTAGAGGAATCGCACTATTGCACAGGAATTCTTTTGCATATATGCAATAATATGCATCCAATAATGGTGATTGGGAAACTGGTTGAATGTTGGGAATTATTCATTTGGAAGACTGGGTAAAAGGAACGTTGATGTGATTATTTATATAATTACAAACAGCAAGATGAAAACATGATTTTAATGCACATATGGAAAAACAGAAAGCTGTAGCTAAAGCAAATTGGGTGTTCCTTCTTTCAGAAATTCATGTTGAAAGAATGTTGGAAAACAAAATAATAAATGCCATAATCAATGAAGTCAAAGAGTATGATATTTTTTTAATATATTTATGTTATCAGCTTCCTAAACAGGGAAATCCTAAGGGCCTCAAAATTTAAAATGTACTCCTTATATTGTAAACATATTGGTATATAGAGATTGTAAACAAAGGGCCTTTAACCTTGTTTTTCCTAATATCAGTTCTAAAAGTAACATTTTCTTATTGTCAAAAAGGATTTATTTCTGTTGTTCAAGTAGAGATAAATCTATCAACACTTCTCTCTCCCTCTCTCTCTTCCTCCCCCCCCCCCGTGTGTCTATATAAACAGTACTCAGCAGAAATTAGTTTTGCCCCCTCTGTATAGTGAATATAATAAATACTTTTTATAGATTCTTTTTGTTTCCTTTTGAGTTTTACCTCCACAACAAATTGCAATGCTAAACACTTCGCCGCCTCCTCCTCCTCCTCCGTTTTAACTTAATTTTTTTTTCTCACTCATATCGCAGGGAAAATAGTATAAATTGTAAAGTTTTGATTTGAGCCCCCCCATTTGTGGTGTGATCTTAAATATCATTAAGAGGGATAAAAACTTGTCATTAAAATTCTTTACATTCTAGAATGGCCTGAGTCACTTGATGCATTGTTTCTGTTTCTAGCAGCATAAGCTTTGATGATGTGTTCATTCCATCTGCATAATAGAAAGTGTTTGAAGCTCTTTTTTGCCAAAGGCTTTATTAAATCAGAGATTCAGAACTAAATAATGAGTACTCATTCATTCACAGAAAATGATGTTCTAGCTTTATGTGTGGAAGAGGCTTTATTCTAGTTACTTTCAGATTTAAAAAAAAAAAGATGTTTTGAACACTATGGTAGCCATGGCTGCCATGGTACATTCTCATTAATTCTGTTAAAAGGATGGTGCATTTAAAGTTGCTCATACATTTAAATGAATCAGAAGAAAGGATGGGAAAATTTACATTTATATAAATAGCATAAACCATGTGTGCTATTTAAACAAAGTAAGTGTAGAGTTATATTACATGTTCTATTACTTTTAGTGCAGGGATAAAAACAATTTATTTAGCTTTGTGGGCCTATAATGCATTTGAAAGCTAAGATTAATCTGGATTTATATAAGAAACATAACCTACATATTATTGTCTTGATTTTAGTGGATGATGGAATTGGTAGACATGTTCCATTTGCGCAGTCCAATGCAAATTTATTATTCTCAAATATAAAAAATCTATATTGCCTTGGTAATGGGACTAAAAATGAAAACATACTAATGAAATTAGTATATACACTGAGTTTCACCGTGTTCTGTTCCTGCACTATCTCTGCAATCATGAGGATTAAACCTATTTAAACATAACTTCATTCTTCCAAGTGCTTTTAGGCTAGATATCTGCAACTCAAAAGCCACAAATGTTCAGTTCTTGATGTTGATAGCTGTACTGCTGATGGTGGTATTAATCCTCATTTCAGCCTGTATTTCATAAATCAAAACACTTCTTTTCTTTCTGAGAAGTGCTGCTAAGGAACAAAACCCTTTGCTCTTCATATATAAAAAGTGTGACATTGAGTTGGTTATAAAGCTCAGAGCATACACATGGTTTCTTTTTCTTTAGGGAATGTTACAAATGTATGGAAGAATCTTTTGACCCATACTGCCTTCTTTTTGCACTATTTATTTTTATTAACCACCATGTGTTTTTACAGACTCATCTGTGTAGAATCTAGATCTCATGCTTACTCAACCAGTGCTTTTATTATGTGCTTGTATTAATCTGCATAAAATGTGTGCAGAGACCATTTTGAATCTATATTCAGGGTATTCTAGCAGTAGCATTTTATTGTGAAGTCACTGGGAGGGCTAATGTGCACTGAATGAATTTTTGCCATTTACCTTTTGTATTCATCATCTAACAAATAAAGCTCCAAATGTTCTTTTTACTAGAATTTGGATTATGTTGTATGGCATAAATGAAGCATTTAATTGTGTTTTTCTAAGCATTCTGCATTAAAGATTTTTCTGTTCATGTTGTTTCTTTACAATGTTTTTTTCAACGATGAACAGTTTGCTTCCATATTTTTTTTTTTTGCTGTATTTGTTTGTCTATCCAGTCAATTCCCCAAAGAGCGTCAAAAGTGATATGTAGCTCTGGGTATCATATCTTGTCGTAGGCTACCTGGAGACTTAATTAGCAATAGCAATAGCAATAGCAATAGCAGTTAGACTTATATACCACTTCATAGTGCTTTACAGCCCTCTCTAAGCGGTTTACAGAGTTAGCATATTGTCCCCAACAATCTGGGTCCTCATTTTACCCACCTCAGAAGGATGGAAGGCTGAGTCAACCTGGAGCCGGTGAGATTTGAACCGTCGAACTGCAGCTAGCAGTCAGCTGAAGTAGCCTGCAGTGCTGCACTCTAACCACTGCGCCACCTCGGCTCTTTAATTGCCAGTTTGATTTCAGAATACAACTTTTAATGCAATGAAGTGAGGCCAGACTTTTTTTTTTTTTTTTTTTGAAGAACGTATTCCAACATGTAATGGGCATCTATTTGCCCTCATCTCTGAACTCACTCAAATTTCCACATGGTAATAGGCTCCCTCACTATGTAAAACAATGGTGCTATAAATAATTACCTAGAGGAATATCGACTTTGAAGTAGTTAACTATAGGTAAAATCTCCTTCCAGTTGTGTTTGATTCCTAGTGGTTTCATGGGCAGTTTCTGTATTTTTCTTGGCAACAATATGGAAAAGGTTTGCCATTGCATTTTCTAGTGTCAAGCTTTATTCATGCATCACACATATGTAGTACATTAAATGTTTAAGTATGGATAAGCCATTGGCTTACCTAGATGTTATATGGTCAGGGTTCCTCTATCCTGATGCTTTGAGCTTGGATTAGAGGATCTCATACACATGAGGAAATACTTATGCATAGAATGCCTTTCATTATGTTCTTGATGTTTATAATACAGAGCTAACCCCATTCCCATTTTAGAGTAATACACAAATAAGGCCTAATTTGTAATGAAATGGTGTATTCTTTGCAAGCCACTACAAATAGATCAAGATCTTCAACATTTAGTATTCTCCAACTATGCTGATTTTGCAAGAATTTGGAAAAAACCACAGATTCTAAATCCAAAGGATCAAGCTGTTGGCTAAAATAAGATGGACAGAATGTGAAAAATCTGATTTTATTTATTTGATTTTTGTGCCCTCTCCCCTAAACTCACAAAAATGGTTCTGGGTGGCTTACCTGTCATTAGAGTAATAAAAACTCAAGGGATTAAAAAAAAAAAAAAAGGCACAGCAAACACCAAAACAGAATAAATGAGATCAACCACAGCAAGTTAGTCCTTCCATTTTTTTGGACAGATTTATCCCATACTCTAGCCCAGTGGCAGAAGGAAAAGCCAAAACTCTTCAGGCCCTTTTGGAAAATCGGTATGTTCAGGGCCATCCGAATCATTGGAAAAATGTTATTCCGTAGAGCACTTAATGTGACAGAGAAGGCAGTCATGGCTTTTTTTTTTCTTTGTTGATTATTTTATTTAATAGTGTTTCCATGCACATTTTTCATAACAAATCTTGATAATCCGCATGGGTTTAACAGACTTTTCATAGTGTTCAAACATTAGAGTTAATGATTTACAAACTGCTCCAAAGATTGTCTGTTATTATCATTAGTACTACTGTTTCTGCTGTTGAAGCAACTAGTTAATGCAGCACTTTTCAAGCATAAAACACTAGCCACTGGGTTGATATATGTTGTCCTTTCTGGATAATTGCACAGAAAAAGATGGCTACCCATTTATTGATGAGAACATCTATTTTTCCATAAAATGTTTTGGGTAGCCTTCTATTGATAACAGAGAAATAAAAGGGGCTATTGCGCTGCTTTCCTTTTGAATGGTGGTATTGGAGAAGACTCTTGGGAGTCCCTTGGACTGCAAGGAGATCAAATCAGTTAATCCCAAAGGATATCACCTCTGACTGTTCTTTGGAAGGACAGATACTGAGGCTGAAGCTCAGATACTTTGGCCACCAAATGAGAAGTGTGGACTCATTAGAAAAGATTCAGATGTTGGGAAGGATTGACGGTAAAAGGAGAAGGGAATGGCAGAGGATGAGACTGTTAGATAGTGTCATCAATGCAGTAGGCATGGGTTTGGGAAAACTCCGGGACACACAGGAGGACAGGGTGGCCTGGCAATGCTGTGGTTTATGGGATTGTGAGGAATTGGACACAATTTAGCAATTGAACAATAACAATAAGTATCCAAGATGATCTGCCATTTACACTTATAGTACAATTTGTCTGAAATACAAATACTGTACTATTATTGGGGGCCCTTAAGGAATAGATAGATTTGTAGCATCAGCCACCATCAAGAAATGTCTGTTAGCAACTGCTAGTTTCTGAGATAGCTAGTGAGAAGAAAAATTAGTTGCATGACATTTTTCTTCATTCTTTCCGTCTTGGTTAGAAGAAGCAGACAGTTGTCCAAATGTATTACTAAGTCATGTTCTTTCCATCATCTTAGAGTTAGGTGGGCTTTAAAATTAAACCTTCAAGTGGAAGAAATGAGCAATAGAAAAGATTGTAAGAGAAGAGCAAAGGAATTGACTTGACTAACTTAGCTAAATTGTGGCTGAAATGGGAAATGAACTAGATGATCTTTAATATCCCTCAAAAATTCACATTCTATAGTTTTCCTCGATTTACAACAATTCGTTTAGTGATCGTTCAAAGTTACAATGGCACTGAAAAACCTGACTCGTGACCATTTTTCACACTTATGACCATTGCAGAATCCCCATGGTCATGTGATCAAAATTCAGAAGCTTGGCAACTGATTTATATTTATGACTTGGTTGCAGTGTTCCGGGGTCATGTGATCACCTTTTGAGACCTTCTGACAAGCAAAGTCAATAGTGAAGCTAAAATCATTTAACAACCATGTTACTAATTTAATAACTTCAGTGATTCACTTAACAACTGTGGCAAGAAAAGTCAAAACATGAAAATGTATTTCAAAGAGAAAACCAGTTATAGTCTGTGCTTCTGTATCGATTATCAGTAAAAATATAAAGATGCCCTCAAGAGTTTGACTCTCGGTTGTTTGCCAATGTATATTCCAGGATGCTTTTAAACTATCTAGTTCAGAGGTCTTCAAACTTGGCAACTTTAAGACTTGTGGACTTCAACTCCCAGAATTCTCCAGCCAGCAGAACTGGCTGGAGTATTCTGGGAGTTGAAGTCCACAAGTCGTAAAGTTGCCAAGTTTGGGGACCCTGATCTAGTTCATCTTCTACCCTGGAAGCCCTTGGTAGTCTCCCATCTAATTACTTTGCTTTCTCTTCACTGACAAGATTGGCCAGGTGCTACCATTTGCTAAGTTCTGAAATGTTATATATGAATGGAAATCGAACATACAGTGGATATAGAAAGTCTACACGCCACTGTTAAAATGCCAGGTTTTTGAGATGTAAAAAAGTTAAACCAAGATAAATCACTTCAGAATTTAATATAGCATATAAGCTGTACAATTCAATTGAAAAACAAATTGAAATCTTTTAGGGGGAACAAATAACAATATGAGTTCTATGACATTCATAGCTGTAAAAAGCTGGAAAAGTTTGATGAGCTCCGTAGATACAGTTAAACCTGTAACAAATACTAAATTAGTCCAGTTCTCATAATTATTGTGCTGAAGAGATTGCTTGAGAATTGGCTCATATAGGTTAGTCTTGTAAAGCTATTTTCCGGTAGCCTCATCAAAGAAAATCAGGTGGCTTCTTGACTTCTAATTATAATGTGGTCATAAGAACTGGGGACCATAAGTGGGCTGTATGTGAAACAAAGTTTTTTTATGCTCCTAAAAATAGTTTTGCTTTTTAAAAGTAGTTTTTTAAACTTGTAAAGTGGATCATGTCTTTCCCACTGAAAACTGCATTTGCATAGTTCTTCATCCACTTCCGTTTGCTCCACTTTAATCCCTTTGAGCATGCTCAGTTCTCACCAAACTGTATTAAGTGCTGTTTCCTCTCCACACCATATTTTTTCCTTAACTTAACAACCACATTTGGGACTGGATCTTCCATCACTAAGTGATGCAGTTGTTAAGTGAGTCATGTCCAATTTTACAACCTTTTCTGATATATATATATATTGATACACACACACATATATTCTGTCTTCCATACAATATATTAATAAGCAGAAGAATGAAAAAGTAAACTGTGAGCAATGCCTGATAATATGGCATTTTTGTTTAAAGAATCAAATCATATCAGTTCATACATACATGTTATCAAAATAAATCAGTTTTGTTACTAGACAGTGAAACAGTGATGTTGCCATTGAATTGTAACATAATCTTGCTTTGGCAGTGCATAACTGATAGTTGTTTTTGAATTTGACATATTTTTTGAAACAAAGGGCAAGACTGACTGGGTGTCAATGAAACTGAAGCTGCAGTTTTATACTAGATGGTACAAGTTTTTATGCTGGGGGGGAGGACAGGACCTTCGGTTTATTTTAAGACAGCAGCATCTAATATTGCATTTTCTATTAATGTAATTGACATCCTGTGTTCTTACTTGAAGGTGGCAAATTAATTGTGGAAGACCATCTGTTTGAAAATTGGGTATGTATACCATTGCTGGCAATACATCATGTAGTAGTTTTGCAGTATCCAATTTAAATCAGATGGAAATGTTGGCCTTCTGAGAATTATGATCAATCAATATTTCATTTTAGTAATGGGCTCAGAGCAGAAAAAGAAGCTGCTTGAAGCCTACAACTTTTGAAAAAATATTTGTCATCTTAATGGTAGGGTTTGACTTCCTTTCCTTACTCTGAGAAGACAACAAGTAGGTTCATGAACAATACTAAAATTCTTTTCTAAATATTTTTCTTTATTTCCTTTAAATATAAAATTTGGGTTTCTGTTCAATATTTCTTTTCAGTAGGAAGAGCTGTTAATTTGAAAGAGAGAATGGGAGATGGGGTGTTAGATACCGCTGCATTGTAGTTCTCATCATCTCTCTTCATTGGTCTTGCTGGCTAAGTCTAATGAAAGATAAGACCTTCTTCCTCAGTTTTCAGTTCTCTAAGGCCTTTGCCATATTGGCTATGAATTCTGGGAAGTGTAGTCTTTGATATCTGGAGGGAAATTATTTTGGGAACCCTAATATGGCATCTGAAAGTACATTTAAATCTTGGGTGTGTGAAACTGATATAAAAAGACAGGATCAAGTCTAGTGGAAAATGTGCTGGTCTTCATTCTGAGATAAATTACATAGCTTATGAGATAAAAGTGTTTGCTCTGGGATCTCACTTTTGAGTGAGATCTCAAAACATTTCATTTGAACACAAATCAGAGGAATAACATTTGACCAAAGAGAAACAAAAGCCATATGTGGTACATCACTTCGTCTTCGTTATGATTAATCTTGCATTTTCAGTTTCTTTCAGGAACTGCTATTAACTAATCAATGAAATTTAAACTTTAGAAAGGTAGAGCTGGTTCAGCTTCTACTCAGGATGAAAAAAATGCTTGAAGGATTAAAATCTATATTTGGGATTTGGGCTCATTGTTCTCAAAACAATCTGTCTCACAGGGCTGTTGTGATGGAAATGGAGTGGGGAGAAATAATACATTTTCTTTTCAGAGTTCCTCAGGAATAATTTAAAGAAAATGTAATGGGTATTAAAGAAACATTTTTTGTGAATGTCACATTTGTGAAGAAAGAACTCAAGGTCTTTAGTGCCATTTGACATGATAGCCAGCTCTGTTAAACTCACTTTTGTTTCCTAAAAGCTGACTGAAAAAATGTGAAAATTGCTCAAACATTCTTACAGTACAGAAAACTGTTTTGCGTGGAAATTTTGTAACTTTTAGTATGACCTTGTTTTGAATAAAGTAAGAAACTATGTTGATTAATTAATCAGTGACCCAGGATGCCCAAGGCCATGGATACAAGGGGAGGGAGTTGAATTTCACTGCTTGTTCCTTCATCCCAGATTTTTTTTTATAGATGCAAACCTAACTAGATCTTCTCTTCAACCAAAGATATCCTTTGCACTTATTATCTCAATTTCTCAGTTTTCTTGAAAGGAAGTTGTACATAAGAGACAATGAGTATGGGCTTCTTTTGTCTTACTTCTGAAGCTTTAGAAAAGACTAAAAACATTAAAATTATGTTCACTGTAATTAGGTACATCCTATATACCTTATCCTTATATCTCCTAGTCATAACAGTACTTTTATTTTCCATCAGTATGTTTATTTTATAAGATAAAATTTAGCATAAAATCTTATAAGATAAAGTTTCATTTTCACGGTTCCATAGTTTAAAACTGACATGCTGGTGTAAGCTTTTAGTACAGGTAGTCCTCAACATACATACGACCAGAATTGAGCCCAAAATTTATGTTGCTAAGTGAGAAATTGGTTAAGTGAATTTTGCGTCATTTTATGACTTCTTGCCACATTTGTTAAGTGAATCACTGCAGTTGTTAAATTAGTAACAGGGTTGTTAAGAGAATCTGGCTTCCCCATTGACTTTGCTTGTCAGAAGATCGCAAAGGGGATCACATGACTCCAGGTCACTGCCATTGTCATACAGTAAATGTGAGTCAGTTGTTAGCCATTCTATATTGTTAGGGGTTGTATATCTGACAGTTTGGTAGTTGATTTTGATGGAATTAGGAGTAAATTTAATTGTACTTTCTTTTCTGCAATTTGGAATGAGTCTCTTATCTGAAAATAGTGTGAAATTACAAGTGCTGAAATCTGGAATTAAACTTGATTGCATCAACTTCTGGTGAATTTAGAACATTGGATTTAAAAAGGCATTCAGAATTGCATTTAAACACTGGGTTTCAAACCAATTTAAATTAATTAGATTAGATTAACAAGAGTTGGAAGGGACCTTGTAGATCATCTAGTCCAACCCCCCGCCCAAGCAGGAGACCCTACACCATTTCTGACAAATGGCAGTCCAATCTCTTCCTGAAAGCCTCCAGTGATGAAGCTCCCACAACTTCCGAAGGTTGTTCCATTGGTTGATTGTTCTCACTGTCACAGAATTTCTCCTTATTTCTAGGTTGAATCTCTCCTTGGTCAGTTTCCATCCATTATTCCTTGTCTGGCCTTCAGGTGCCTTGGAAAATAGCGTGACCCCTTCCTCTCTGTGGCAGCCCCTCAAATATTGGAACACTGCTATCATGTCTCCCCTGGTCCTTCTCTTCACTAGACTAGCCATTCCCAGTTCCTGTAACCGTTCTCCAGTCCCCTGGAATCTAATTCTTTTGGTTTAGTTTATTCAGGTAGCATAGAGTAGATATCCTGCCAAAGATAATTCAGGATTTGGAAGAAAAGGAAAATGGAATCTTAGTGATAATTCAAAGCAAAGTATGAAGATTCTTAAATAGTGTACATGTAGTTCTTGACGTACAACTGCTCTTTTAATGACTGCTCAAAATTACAGTGGCCTTGGAAAGGGTGCTTCATGGCCTGTAAAGCACTTCTGATCATCATAAAATGTGCTGCCCCTTCCTCCATGGTTATATGATTACGATCTGGGTGCTTGGCAACCTATTTTCACTTATGACAGGTTGCCAAGCATGTGGTATCATGTGATTGCCATTTGCAACCTTCTCTGCCGGCTTCCCCAGGAAGTAAATGGGGATCCAGCATGGTACGTTGCAAGCTGTTCTGCCTGCTGAGAGGACTCCCTGTTGTTTCTGGGAACTGGGTGAAAGAGCTGTTTGCTGAAGGGAATTGAACTCCTTGGCATGGTGAGAAGAAACAGATCTGAGCCCTCTTTCTTGCACCCTGCTGAAGGTCTTTGTTCAGGTGTGCAGAGAGGAAAAGAACAGCTTCAGCAGGCAGCTTGTTTAACCAGTCCCTAGAGGCAAGAGGGAGCTGAAATCTCATGGGAGAGGCAGTACAGTATGATAAGAATGCCTCAAGCAGGTGGGAGAGGCCCTGGGAGATCTGGTGCAGGCCGTGGGTGAGTGTCTCCCTCAACAAGGGCTGAAAATCCTGCTTAGATTTCAGTAAGGAGGAATTTTAGCTTCCTGGGGTCTCCCCACCCCCCTTAATGCATTGGCAGGCCTTAGCCAGGACTCTTATCAGCTTAACAAGTGATCACTTAAGAACAGGGGTGGGTTCCTCCCGGTTTGGACCGGTTCTCCCGAACTGGTAGCAGCCCGCTGGTGACATCACGATGATGTCACCAAACCGGATCGGTCGGTGCCGGTCCGTGGGGGCCGCCATCTTTTTTTTGAATTTTTTTGAATTTTTTTTTCCTTCTGAGCATCCGCAGAAGCTGACTTCCGGCACTGTGCATGCGGTCGCCATCTTTTTTTCGGCCTTTTTTTTAAAAAAAAATCGGATTTTTAGTTACTGCGCCTGCGCGCGTGTGCAAAGTGCGCGCTCGCCCACGCAGCGCACCCACGCAGCACAGGAGGGAGCAAACCAGCAGTGAGGTAAGTTGGAACCCACCCCTGCTTAAGAAACAGAACTGGGAGTTCTAGGATTGACAGTCATTGAATGAAGCAGACACATGGACAGTCACGTGACATCTCGTTTAACAACGGCTTTGGAAGCTCTACCTGTAATGCTACTTTCAGAAGACTATTAGAATAGTTTTCAACATTTTAACATTATAATTTTATCTTTTTTTTTAAATGAGCCATTTACAAATAGATGGCTGTAGATTTAGAAGAGGAGCAAATATTATCATCAGGAAATTCATTCATTGTTCACTTTTGTGAGTGGTATTGATTGATATATAACTAATATGAGAATTATGTCTTCCTTATTAATATTAATAATATCAGACAAGAAAAATAAATGTATTTCCATGTTAGGGAATCTGCACCTGGACAGGGAAGGGATCTTATTATTTGGTTGTACAATTGATTACTTATTTACCAAAAATGTAAAATTTCATCACATTAAATACTGGAAATGGAGAGTTTGATGTAAGGATTATCATCAAGTTGTACCGCTAGAGCAGGGGTGTCAAACTTGATTTCATTGAGGGCCGCATCAGGGTTGTGTTTGACCTCGGGGGCCTGGAGTAGGCGTGGCAAGGGTAGGCATGGCCAGCTCGATGTCACTCATGTCGGGTGCCTGTGCTGGCCCGAGCGCTCTGCTAGTGAAAACGGGCTCATGAGCTCTATTTTCAGCTGCGACGGCCTCCTGCAGCCCTCTGCCAGCGAAAATGGACCTCATGAGGGCTGTGCGCGGCCCTCGTGAGCTCCGTTTTCACTGGCAAAGGCACTGCGGGCCGGTCCTTCACTATTTCCAGGGTGGCCCTGTGGGCCAGATTTAAGCACCCCTCAGGCCGGATCTGGTCCGCGGGCCTTGAGTTTGACACCCCTGCACTAGAGTAAAGTGGAAAATGTCCTGTTTTTATTTTTCTTATTCCTTCCCATTCTCTCAGTAGTAGGAGTAGTATATTATGTTACCTCAGTATGTGTATGTGTATCTAAAATTATCCAGGTATGTCTGAAAGGAAACCAGCAGTTTTCCTGGATGTCATGCTATCTACCTCCTTGTATGGGCAGTCCTCTCAGTCACTTCATCGGTGGATAAAACATTGGCAATGGGCTTTGTAATTCTAACATTGGAGAGTCAAGGACTTTTAGGACAAATTTGCTCTTCTATTTGTGTAGGTGTATCATATTATTGACTCTTCCCATTACTGTTTAAAGAGTTTTTGGGAAATACAGTGAAACATCAATTTAATGGACTGTTTTGGGGAAAGAAGGTCTGCTACTTCTCTGTTAAATTGCAAATTATGTCATTCATAGTTATTTATGTTGCTACTAGGCTGTGGTTTCCTTTCAAACATATTTGTATTGAGTTACTGAGTGAGATATGGAAGGAACAAGAAAAATAAATACGGGGGACCAACTTTTGCTCAACCGTAGAGATCTGTCTTAGTGCTAATGTTAAGATGCAAACTAGGTTATTCACATCAGATTATATCATTTACAGTTGGCTGTAAATTATGTAAAATGAAAGCTAATTTAAGTTTCTTGTCTGATTGCACTGGACATGTCTTTTATTTCAGAGGAGCCTTCTGATGAAAAGTTGGTTTATTACATGTAACATCTGTTAAATGCATGTCTGTTAAACTGTTTCACTGTAATTGTGAATTGACCTTTAATTCCTAAAATACGAATGAAAAAAACTTATTTCAGACATGTTACATGGGCAAATGAAAATAAAATAAAACCCACAGGTGAATTTGGCCCATTTATTTGGTCCAGTAACCTAAAAAAATAAAATTGAATCATCTTATGATAACTAATAGTTAAGGGTCACGCTAAAAATTATTTGTGCTTTCAGTTTCATGGATAAGATAGCCCATATCCTTCCTTCTCTCTTCCCAAAAGAAGCTATGGATGACTGTGCTGTGGAATTTTGAAGATTATCTTAAAATCATCAGACAGCAGAAATGAATCATCTAATAAACATAGTAAAACTACAATTTGATCTTGATTTTTAAAGATGACCATATGTTAGAATCTTTTGTGGTTGGTGCTGGACCAGTACTTTCCCCAGAAGATTATTTGTTCAATTTATCAATAATCCTTCAATTAGATATTGCAACATACAAAATGCAGGATTAGAGGAGTTTTTTCTTCAAATGTTTAAAAAAATATATCAGCTTAGTAAAATGTAGAGATGAGTTCTTAATATAAAGAAGAATAGATTTTCCCCTCCATTTTTATTAGGTGAAAAAGAGCCCACACTTAAATTTGTTATTTATATCCAAAGAGGGATACTGAAGTTTTACACGCACATGCATATACACACATGTACACATGCACGCGTGCGCACATGTACACACACACACACACACACACACACACACACAGAGATCTATTTGGCCTGATTTCCATTTGTACAGTGTAAGCTATTATCAGAATGTAAACAATCCCAATGCATAATCTATTAAACTGGAACTGTACTATTGCTTCCTGGAGATTGTTTTCTATCTATACAATTGTTGAAAACATTGATGTCACTGAAAAGGATAACAAGCAAAAAGAAAATCAAAACAGATGATTCATGATGTTAAAGTTATATTGCACAAGATGGCAATATATCTCCCTGACCCATTGTCCTCCAGATAGAATTCTGGAATTCCATCCAGCAGTAAGTGGGAATTCTGGGAGCTGAAATCTCAACAAGTCTGTCTTTCATCAGGGTAGGGAAGGCTGCATTAGGGTCAAATCTAATTTTCACAAACTCTAATCTAATCTTTGCAGATCTGTCTTTGCAAAAGACAGGCTTGTATTATATTTCCCTTTTGTCCCCATAATTTTAACTGTCATCTTGTCTCCTCTCATCCAACAATTGATGGGCACGAGCAAATTTCATTTCCCCACAGCAAAACTCCTTTGTTTGTAAAGGGAGAGAGAAACTATTCAGAGTACTAGTTGGATGGTTTTGAAAACCCATCTACTCAGGGAAGAAATTCTGATTTTGATAGATAGAGTGGAATGGATACAATAAGTCTCAAAATGAATGCCTGTTGTTTACTTCTTTTCAGGTTGCTGGACTATATGCAAAAGATGCATGTTATATGCAAAAGGATGCTTTTGGTATTCTTTTCTGTGTATAGTGTAAAACAATCTTAAAATCTTAGGGGCAGATAAACATTTTCAATCAGAATAGAGCTGGAAGGGACCTTGGAGGTCTTCTAGTCCAATCTCCAGTCCAGTCTTTTCTTAAAAACCTCTAGTGACGAAGCACCCACAATTTCTGAAGGCAAGCTGTTCCACTGGTTATTTGTCCTCATTGTTAGGAAGTTTCTCCTTAATTCCAGGTTGCTTCTCTCTTTGATTAGTTTCCATTCATTGTTTCTTGCCTTGCCTTGCCTTCTGGTGTTTTGCAAAATAAAAAAAATAAGTTTTTTATAACTCCATAGAAGATTTCAAATAATTTACTTTTTGCTGCTGAGTTTTATAACCCTGGTACAAAAATACTTGCTTTCATGCCATGCTGAATGCATGTGCATGTATCATTACCACTCTTAAGTAGTGATCAATTGTTTGCAATATTTCAGTGTTAATTTTTTTTTTAAGTATGCCATCTACAGGCAAAGCAAATTGAAATTTTAAATGCCTTTTCAATCATATATCTTATTTCTTGAAGTATTTAGTTCACAGATGACTCATCACTTGCAGAGCTCTGACACTGGGTATCAAAATATTGTGATATTAAGCTGCAGAAACCCACTGCATTATCAACGTACCTCTGTAGAATGGAGAAGGCAGCAGCTGGGCATAAAAAACAACAACGCCAAGGCTTCAGTGTGACAGAACTAAAATTGGAGTTGGCAATTACCACATGCATGATTCACAGTATTGTGAAGTGAAGCTACTATATAAATCAGCCCCAGTAATCATAGGGTTTAAAATTAGTCTGTTACTATTAACTCTGCTAGCTTTGGCATATGCTAAAGCCGCTATAAAAAGTGAATGGTGTAGCATGTTTGAAATACAGGTTTAAAAATAAATTACTTAAGCAACCCCCAGTAGGAGGTCTTAGGTACTCACAGGGAGAGAGTTTTGAGGGTGTTTACAAAGGTTTCTGTAATGGCAAATGCATTTTATTATGCCATGAAGCCTAATAATAGCTCGGTGTCAGAACATGTGATTTGCATGTATGAGGCTTCACATTGAGGTCCTGGAAACTCCACTTAAAAGGTTTCAGGTATCAAAGCTGAGGATCTTTTGTTTGAGATGACTTGAGTCCTGTTCCAAGTTAGGCTAGAGCAGAGCTAGGCAATGAAAATGCCTAGAATTTTGAGGGTGTTTACAAAATGTCTCAAACATTCAATGGGCAAGCAGGAACACGTCCACCCAAAGTGCTAAGCTATAGCAAAATACCAGTTTCATTTTCTAGGAATATCTTGAGATGGATAATCTCAGAGACATTTTGGAAAAGAAATATCTATGGAGACATCCTTTGCTTTGCAGATACCACATCTTTCCATGTATTTATTTATGATTTACAGAGATTACAAAATGGAGTCATTTAATGTAGAGAGCCCAGAAGGTAGAAGAAAAGTGCCAATGGCAGACTAGTGCCCGTGAATTTATTTATTAAATTTATATGCCACCCATCTCACAGTCAAGTGACTCTAGGTGGTTTACAACAAACTAAAACTCATTCTAAATGATAAGATAACCTTAGAAATGTTAAAAACATTCAGCATGGAGAATTAAAACATTAAAATTAATTCAGAACTAGATAAAAAGGGACTGATACGTAAATGGTGTGGAAGTGGGATCTTCTCCTTTTACTAACCACCTCCAAAGTGGGATGCCCCCATTGGGCCCGAGAAAGAGCCAGGTTTTCAGACCCTTTTGAAAGGCCAAGACAGTGGGAATGTGTACCGCGTTGCTTAATCCTGGAGTAGAGAGAACTGGTCTAGGCAGATAATAGTCTGAAAACTGCACAAAAGTAGTTCTTTATATTGAATGTTTGATATTTTTGATGAATCCTAGTTTCCACACTTTTTTAAAGGGTTCTCTTGAAAAGGAAAATGTTTAAAAATAAGCTGGTACTAGAAAGTTACATTTATATTGTATGTCTCTTCCCAAACACAAATGTCTCCACACTTCATCAATCCACACTTACTGCTAAGGCAGAATTTGTTTTAACTACGGCTAGAACCAGAGAAGCAAAGTAATTATGGCTTTTCAGTCAGTTTCTGGTTTGCTTTCTTCCCATATTCTATTACTTATGAGCAGCAAAGAACTATTTTGCTCCTTTTGTTTATTGGACAATGTATACATATTTATTTTGAGATATATGTTTTCTGTGACTAAAGAAAACTTTTACACAGTATTTTGTTTGCTTGGGGATTTTTATTTTGAAAGTCTTCATTGTTTGCCACCAAGTGGCATGGCACAAGTTTTATCAGGGAAAGATAAGGATGTGGCCTTTTGCAAACGAGTAAAGTATCTGATTTCCATTGTTCGCAACTGTTTAGCTTCACCCTTCTGACTACTTAAATAGCATGAATTATTACAATTAAGAGGCTAACCAGTGGTTTGAACAAAATATAGAAGATAGTGTACATGAAAGCAACATGAGAAATCACAGTTCAAGAAGCAGGAAGTGTGCCTTTAACCAGGAAAAAGCTGTCACTGGCATTGTAAAAGAAGTGGTATAAATAGGGCATTGGATAGAAAGCAGGAAACCTTGGTATTGTCTATTTTGCTTTTCTGGTGGCCTAAGATAAGACTATTGACCCTTTTGTGCTCTAGCACTGCTGTTTGCCATTCAAGAAAGTCGGCTTTTAAAAAATAAAATCCTTCACAGGGACACTGTATTGGAAATAATATTACTCGATGATGTCAGTAAAAGCTTGTTTCTGAGAGGGATGCTTTGTGTTCTGTTACTGAGACATCTCCCAGTAGACTTGATTTTGTGATGTTTCCCATTTCCTAGAGGTGACACCAGCATTGCTCTGTCAACCTGCCAGTGGCAATGCAGAGAAAGTGAGACATCTGGCATCATTCCCATAACACATCATCTCTGTAATGTCCTAGCTTGCCTGGGGCTTAAGGTTTTTGCTCTAGTTTCCAGCAAGGCTTTCCCATGAGGGAGCTTGAAGTATTGTCATTGTGCCAGCTGCCTAGATAAATTGAACTTTTTGTGACAGCTCAACTTCATATTTATTACCTAATAAAGTAATTAAAAATTGATGTCTTTGTTTATAGATTAGGGTAATTTTTCCCTCTCCCCCTCGCTCCTTGTTTGCAATTGTTTGGGCTTTTAAAAAATACTCTTAATTTTTTAAAGTATACAGTATTACATTGCAAAAGATCCGTTCTGTTTGCATATGAACAAGGTCCAGGACTATTAAGCTGCCCAGAGTCCCTTGGGAGTTGGGCGGCATAGAAATATAATAAATAAATGAATAAAATAAATAAATAAGTAAAAGATGGAAAATTGTCAATTGTCCCACTTTAGGTTGAGTACTGTCTAGGCCCATGATGGCGAACCTATGGCACGCGGAGCCATATCTGAGGGCACGCGAGGCGTTGCCCTATGTCAGCTCCAGCATGTATGTGTGCACTGGCCAGCTGATTTTCAGCCTTCTAAACTTCCAGTAGGCCCGTTGGGCCATTTTTCGCCCTCCCCAGGCTTCAGGACAGGTGAAAAACGGCCCAACGGCCCAACCAGAAGTTCATTTCCGAACTTTCCTGAAGCCTGGGGAGGGCGAAAAATGGCCCAACAGGCCTACCGGAAGTCTGGAGGCTTCAGTGAGGCCTGTGCGCATGCGCAGAGGGGAGAGGGCATTGCATTATGGGTGTGGCCATGCTATTGTGCGCGCGCACCCTTTTGGCACCCGAGCAAAAAAAGGTTCGCCATCACTGGTCTAGGCTTTCCTGGAATAAATTGTAATAAATGCAGCACAATTGCTTAGTACAGGTTTATACTTGATAAGATTGTAAGGTGATTGCTTCATTGGTTGTCTTAGATCTACTATTGCAGATTGTGGCGGTAAAAGTTTGTTCTGAATAAAATGTGTGTTTGGGATTTGATTGCATGTTCCAATATTAATCAATCTAGTACTTTCTAAATGCAACTCTCAGAGTTTTTTGTTAGTATGGACATCCCATATAATTCAAATATGCTGTAAGTGCAACTGTCAGGTTGGAAAAGGTTAATTCTGACTATTTCCTCATGGTTTGAAGGACCATACTTCCTTCCCAGCACAAAACACTGAGTTCATAATATTTGTCCATATCACCAATTCATATCCTGCCTGTACAGCATCTCTTATAACAATATGATGGATTACATTGTCCATAATTTCCATTGTGGCATTTCTTTGGAAATTGTGATTGTTTCCAATTTCTGAATTTTGTTTTCCTCTGTTTCGTGTCATGTTATTGTAAGACATGGGGAAAAAAAAACACATTACCTGGGCTATAATTCAATTATTCATGGATGACAGATATAATGCTTTTCCAAAACCCAGAATTTCTTTCTGACAACACAATTATTTTAATAGATATAACAGAATAACAGAGTTGGAAGGAATCTTGGAGGTCCTCTAGTCCAAATCCTTGCTCAAGCAGGAATACAGAATATATATATTTTCAAATCTGTCCCCCATATATGTGAGCACATATCGGGTGGGGGTGGGGGAGAAGCCACACAAATCCTAGGTAATTTGCAAGCAGGGCTGGAATTCAGCTGTGCTTTCTGACGGTATTAAAGAATGGTAAATTCTATTTTTTTCCAGTATGCTTGGCATTTGTTTAAGTATAGGACATTTTCAGTACTCTGAAACAATGTGTTAGGGGAGAAATGGCAGCTATGGAGGCAATTGATAAAGATGAAGAAGTGGCATGTGTAAACCAAATGTCCAGGACCTATTTCTGGTCATACTTACAATCCCTGTATTACAATAATGGGAAGTAAAATGTTATAGATACAATGTAGTTTGAAGCTGTAGCAGAAAAGTGTTGGTTAAGCAGAAGAAGGGAAATCATTTTAACCCACCCCAGGATACAAACTACAACTAAACTGTGTTATAGGACTGTTTATATGGTGACATTGCCCCAGGAAAAAATGTACCTTGTCTTAAGCAAGTCTCCTCCTTCAGATGTTTTAAATTTCCTGGGAATTATGTATTGAAGTTGCAGACCAAACACATCTAGAAAATGCCAGATTAGGGAAAGTTGACACATTTCTTATGTCTTTTCTTCATAAGAATGCCTTCAGGTTAACTTCTCCCTAGTAGAAGCTTTTAGAAGTATCTCCTCCTAGAGCAGTGGTTCTCAACCTTCCTAATGCCGCGACCCCCGCCCCGCTGCCATGACCCCCTCCCCGCCCCCTCCCCATGCGCGATGAGGTGACAAAGGGGGAGTGGCACCAAGATGGCGGGCTAGCGCGTGCTTAGGCGACCCCTGTGAAAGGGTCGTTCGACCCCCAAAGGGGTCGCGACCCACAGGTTGAGAACTGCTGTCCTAGAGAGTCGTGAAACTGCCCAACAAATCAGACTGCAGATCAACTTCCTAATTTCATAGGGAATCTCCCTTCAGAACCTCAGCTGTCTTTATATAGCTTAAAAGGATCCTGATGATTATAGTAAACCATATCTCATATACTGAAGCTCATCAAAATTTAGTGGGTGTGATATTAAGACTATTTGCTGCTTATAAGTTGGACTTCTTTTGTTCCCAGGCTATTACTTTCCTATTACTTCTCTATATTGTGAGTCTACATAATAATGTTTTGCCCATTTTGGGTGAGATTTTATTTTTTCAGTATATCTGTTGTTGAGGGTATTTAATTATGTGTGTTCTGTGAGCATTCATTTAAAACTTGAAGCAAACTTTACTATATTAACATTGGGTTTATAAAGTTCACTACTGTACTGGAATAATGGGTGGAACATACATTAAAATATTCAAAAACCTAAGAGGAGTGTTCTTCTCTCAGGCAATTTAGTGCTCTCTAATTTGAGTACATTTCCCACAGTATCTTTCTTTTAGCCATACCAATGAGGACTGATAAGAGTTAAATTTAAAATATCTGAAGAACATTAAGTTGTTATTTCCACCGATCATGGGTAAAATATTCGTGCAAGGGAGTCTACTTCACTTGGACACTCAATATTTAGTGTGCAACTAAGGAAGCTAAGTTTGGGCTGTTGGAAAGTTTGACCTGAGGGTAGCAGAAGATATTGGTATCTCCCTTTTGTTTCGATTTATTTGGTTTCTTTTTTGTCCACGATTAGTATTTCAGGGAATGATGATAGCATTGAAGAAATGAATACAGTATAATTTGGTCTTTTTTACTAGAACTTCTCTTGTTCCACTATCTGCAGTTTTCACAATATTTTACAATTACAATGTATTAAAATCTTCTAGATCTGACTGGTTTTCCCAGGGGAAGATATGACATCTGTGTGCATGATTCACTGAAGGCTTGTGTTTTTTTCTCCAATTTAACTGCGAAAGTCTATGTACAGGGTAATTTTTGGTGTCATTAATCATGAGTGCTAGACAGCTTGATTTTGCCCTCTGTGCATTGTAAAACTCATTGACTAACCTGTTAGAATTTCCAGTTAATTTTGGTGACATTTATAGCATTGAGATCTACAGCTCTGACCTGTTGTGAGGACATACTGTGGTTTGACATCTGTTTTAGGAAAAGGGATTATGCTTTTGAGTGGTGAAAAAACCCTAAATCAGCCCATGTTGCAGTCAGAAAAAAATGGTTACCAGTCAATTGAAGCTGCTGACAATTGATTTCTACCATCATGGAAACAAAACAACTGATGTTGGAAAAAAATTGTTGAAATGTACCAGGGGAGAGAAATAAGAGTAAGTTTTGTAATGGTGGTTGTTTCGAATGAAAGTATAGCTGAAATGATATACAGAGGAAGATTCTTATATTGTGAAAACATTAAATATATAAAACTGAAAGTAGATGTAAAATAACAGGCCTGTGTATATTTCTGCCTGTGTTCTGTGCCTTGTGTGAGTACCATGTGACTATCATTTGTTGGATAACCATTTGTCTGAAGTGGTGTAGGGTTTCCTACCTAAGCAGGGGTTTGGACTAGAAGACCTCCAAGGTCCCTTCCAACTCTGTTATTATTCTATAATCTCAGATCAATCAATCAATCAATGGAAGGGCTTCCCTCCAGAAGTCTATTCTATTCTATTCTATTCTATTCTATTCTATTCTATTCTATTCTATTCTATTCTATTCTATTCTATTCTATTCTATTCTAACTTCTGTAATAGATATCACAAGAGATAGTTGCAATTTTTGTTGCTGTTGCAAGACATTCTAATTAAAAATAACATTTAGGGCAGGAAATACTACTGAAAATGTTGGCATTTTAAAAGGTATCATTAATCTATATTTAATTTTTTTTTTAAATATGATGTCAGTTTCCTGAAAATTTGGTCCCTCTCTTGGAAAGATTGCCCTGATTTTGTTCTGAAGCCATGAATATAGCATCTGTCTGCATTTCCTTTAAATCAACATTTCTTTGCTTTTTCCAACATAGCTTCATGATTTAAAAAAAGATGCAGCAGCTTTAAGGGGTTTACAGATAACTGCTGCATCCCTACACCTGCACGCTGTGAAGCACTTTATGTGCTGTAATCCTGCACAGCCACAGCATTTGATGTGATGCAGCATCTGGTAACATAGAGGCAATTTTATTCATAAGAACAAGCAGGGATAGTTGACTTCATTACGAAACTTAGAAAATGGAACTATGGAAGTTTATCTAATGTCTCAGTGAGTTCAATATAGTTTACTCTCAAATACTAAAAAAAAAATTAGCGGTGTATGTCTGATCTTTAATTAAGCTTAAATGTCCCCTAAACTCCGCTGAAGATGTTACCTAGCCTGACAACGAAACGTTTGGAAGCCAACCCACTAGCTCGGAGAACAAATCTTCACCCTCATCCTACGCCCGAGCTACAGATATTCGCCACTATTGCTAAGCTTAAATAATCGAGAGGCATGCAACTTCTTTTGGGCCATAAACTAGATTTGATCAGAGTCTACATTCTGAAAAATATCATGGGGAATGAAGACAAAAACTATATTTGACTTAATTTCATTTATATTTAAATTAAATTATTTTAAAATATAATCATAGCATTATTAGTCTCCATCTATGCATTTATTTAACTATGAAATTCTGATAACAGTTGTGGGAGGTTTGGGTGGTGGTGGTTGCTGTGTATAGTCATCTGGTCATTCATGCTTTGAAAGATTTTCAAGTAGTCTCAAATGGTCTTTTTTGTTTTAAAATGATGTAAAATATATGAAGAACTTTTATTTGAATTTAATCTATCCTCATATCAAATAGAGCTTCTATAGTCTGCAGCTGCAACACTAACCCCTGTGCATTGTTTGTTTGCACTGGTACTACTCATCTCTATCTGTGTATTAGTGAATTATTTCAATAAATCTCACCTACAACAGAAGGGCAGCTGATCCTCTTCTTGGAATAGTTCCTCCAAATTGCAAATACTCAAGGGCTTAGTGCTCTCTACTGAAGTGCTGTACTCTGTTATGGCTGCACTTGCTAAACATCCAAGAGCCTTAATCCTGGGAAGTAGTCAAATATGACAGCGCATGGTAAATCTTCTGGGAAATAATACATAAAAAGAAGTGAGCATGAATTTCTAATTAACTAAATTTGCAACTGATACATATGAGTTAAAGGGCACCTGATTTATCACTTGTCAATAAAAATGTTGGTTACAGTTGCTGTTGCTGTCAGTACGGCAGTGTATGCAGCTGTGACACCCAAGATAAAGGGCATCTGATTTATCACCTGACAGGAATTGTGTTCATTAAGCTATCTTGCCCTGGGGATGCAGCAGAAAATGCACTGTGTGTTTCTTGTTTGAACACTACACCTCCTGGAATGTGTGCAATTCTTGAAGCAAATACCGGGATGCTTTCATTTATATATTGAAAAATTGGGGTAGATACAATTGATCCCCAGTTTTTTCTGTCTAATACTACAGGCACTGCATTGGAGGTGCAAGCAAGCAGCCGTCTACAAAGTGGCTATAAGCATTAATTCTGTAATCTGCAAATAGTTATATCTGTGATATCCTTTTTTAGAAAATTCAGTGGATTTCAAAAAAAAATTCTGAGATTGACTTAAGGGCCAGTTTACACATGGGTTTCTTCCCATTGCACACATTTTTTTCATTCTATATCTTTTTGCCCAATATAATATCTATTGCAACTTTTCATGTACATTATTTGGTTATCCAGTCATACCATATCAGGATATGGTAACTAAAGTTGCCACATGAAAGTAGCTTGCTACAGGGATAAAGTAACATTTAGACCCACATTCATAGGATAATGGCTTTGTGCTCATTATAAAGTAGTCGTGTCAGCAGTAGGGGAAAAAAAGCTGTTATCATTGAGTTCACAGAGACATAAAAGAATCTTGTATTATATTAACAAACCTATTAAAAACAAGCAGGTTTGACATGTTAAATGTAAAGGTTTTTTTTTTTTAATCTGAGTATCCAGTTTTGTAATGATGTGCATCTTTGGCTCATTTTGTAGTAATTTAAATGCATGTAATGAATTGCGGGAAGGGAGGAAAGTGTGAGCCAGGTGTCAGGGACCTATTAGGTATTATTGTAAATCATGGAGAGGCAACCTGTGGCACTGCAGCTGTTTACCAAATGGCCACCTCTATCGTCTTCTATTGGCCACGGTTTCTAGGGATGGTGAACACCGGTTCAGTAGTGTTTGGAATACTCATGGCTGCTTACCCTAGCAAATAATTAGCAACCATAATCTCTGTGTTGTTTAAAATTAATGGGAAAGCAGATACTAATGACAAAGGATTTCCCTCCTGAGGCTAATAACATTTGGGGGAGGACATATTTTGAGGATAGCAATGGTAAGGAAAAGGTAAACCCCCTCTACTCATGTGCTGTAATTTCAACAGGCAATCTTTCATAGATCGTTCCATAAAATCATAGGGCTGGAAGGGACCTCGGAGGTTTTCTAGTCCAACCCTCTGCTGTTTCTGTCAGTCATAAAAGATAAGCTTCACACATAAAGGTCCAATTGAACGGATTTATTGCTAATCATGCCTATTCACAGGAATCTTTTCAACTAATGGTTAGCACTGTTTGAGGTTAGATAAGGGTCAGCCAAATTCAAGGAGGTTGGATTTAGTTTGCTTATACATCAACAACAAACCTTGGTTCACAGCTAAACCTAAGCAGCTATGTTGTTCCAAAGAGGAAGCCTATAGAAAAGGTGATAAAATGCTGTACAGTCAGGCCAGAAATGTATTAACAAGGGAGATCAGAGCAGCAAAAAGAAGCTACTCTGAAAAGCTAAAGAATCAGTTCTCAACAAATGAACCAGCAAACATGTGGAAAACTCTTAAAAATATCATTGGTTATAACAAACCACCTTCCCAGGCTGAGGGAAAGCAGCAACTGGCGGAGCCTATAGAAAAGGTGATAAAATGCTGTACAGTCAGGCCAGAAATGTATTAACAAGGGAGATCAGAGCAGCAAAAAGAAGCTACTCTGAAAAGCTAAAGAATCAGTTCTCAACAAATGAACCAGCAAACATGTGGAAAACTCTTAAAAATATCACTGGTTATGGCAAACCACCTTCCCAGGCTGAAGGAAATCAACAACTGGCAGATGACCTGAACGTGTTTTACTGCAGGTTTGAAAGGAAACTACAGCCACCTATCTCCACAACCCCCATCTCAGACACACCAACAACAGCCAAGCCTCCTACAACTGACCCCATCCCATTGG
>QLTV01003132.1:4148055-4162180 GCA_003457575.1 Thermophis baileyi | reverse complement strand
GGAGAGACAGGGGAGATAAAAAAATACAAAAGAGAAAGAAAAAGAGAAAAAGAAAAAAAAATGAGAGAGAGGGTGATAGGGAGATAGAGAAAAAAAAAAGACAGATGAGAGAAAGAGAAAGAGGAGAGGGGGGGAAGCGATAGAGATAGAGAAAAAGAGATGAGAGAGAAAGAGAGATGAGAGAGGGAGATAGAGAGAGGAGAGGGAGGGAGGGAGAGAGATGAGAGAGGGAGAGGGAGATACCTATTTCCCATAGAAAACAAAACACGAGCCACAAAACCTGGGTAGGTGTGGCTGGGGGGGTCATGTGACTGGGTGGGAGTGAGTGACATCGAGTTGGCCACACCCACCCAGGTTTTGTGGCTCCCGTTGTTTTGCTTTCTGTGGGAAACGGGCCCAAGTGGCTCTTTGAGTGTTTAAGGTTGCAGACCCCTGGTCTAGTATAACAAGGAAAAGGACTAGGGGATGATATGATAGCTGTCTTTTAGTACTTGATGGGATGACACAGAGAAGATGGGGGTCAACTTATTCTCCAAAGCACCTGAGGGCAAGAGAAGAAATAACAGGTAGAAATTCATTAAAGAGAGATCTAATCTGGAACTAAGGAAAAAATTCATGACTGTGAGAACAATTGATCATGGAACGGCTTGCCTCCTGAAATTGTGGGTGCTCCATGGCTAGAAGTTTTCAAGAAGACATTAGACAACCATTTGTCCGGAATGGTAAGTTCTCCTGCTCAAGCAATGGTTGGACTAGGAGGCATCCAAGATCCCTTCCCAACCCTATAATTCTATGAAAAGTATACCATTGCAGAAACTTAGTATGAACCCTAAATTTGAATGGAACTGTACCCGAAATGTTCAGTCCCTAGCGTACATGTCTTGAAAATAAGTCTCTTGAAGTCCATGAATTAATGTATATTATTAGACTACCAGGATCCATTACACTTGTTGGTTAAACAAGTTATATCCTTTCTTTTCTTCATAAGCTCAAAGGGGGTATCTTGCATACCCTCCCATTTTTCTTACAACAGTCCTACATGGTAGACAGGGCAGAGAGATAGTAATTAACTCAAAGGCAGTGACTGCATAAGAATTTTAGATAGGAGACTTCCTCAGCAGTAACTGAAACAGCCAATGACTCAACACAGGATCTTGTTCATGCAAGGCAACTACAAGCTGCATCTACCAAAATTATTTTTTCTGCAGAACCTTTAAAGATGTAGGAGCCTTCTCCCTCTCACCTTTTTTTGTTATTAGCTATCTTAAATCTAAACATGTTCACAAATATGTGTTTATTAAAAGCAACAGTATAAACTATGTGATTCTGATTGAATGTTGGCAGATTTTGCCCTTTATTGTGGAATGTTGCTCACTCATGGATGTGATCATTGTTGGCCATTCATTTATCATATAAGAATTATCCTAAGGACCTCACCTGTGGTAAAGAGGTTCATTTAATAACACATCGCTTCATTTTCCTGTGGGAATTGGATTTCCACACATTTAAAAAGCACACCTGCTATCTAGGGTTTTCATCCAAGATCTATATTAGAGTAGTTGTGCATTCAGTATGAGGAATGTAAACTAAGACAGTCTGGAATCTTACCTTTAATGAAAGCACATCTGCAGAGTAGCAAAAAATAAATATATATTCTAATAAGTTGCTACTCTGCTTCATCAATTACATCCCACTCACTGCCTGTAATTTTTAAGTTTTCTTTAACTAGGAGGAAAACTTTGCCAGCTGCTTCTATAATTAGAATGGGAAAGCTATATTCATTATTTGATAATAAATCCCATTGACGTACTTGCCTAACTATATGTAGGCTTGAGAAATATGTCCTATATTTTCTTTCAGATGCTTTTATAAAAGATGTTATGGGCCTATCAAAAATTGAAAGTGTTTTTATTTTGGTTTGTTGCACAGTCAGCAAGATGTTCATACTGGATTTGACACTTTTGTCCACTTACCAAGTCCTTCCCAAGGATTGGGATAGGCAGATGTTGATGGTTGATGGTATCACAAGATGTAAGCTGTTCCTAGTAAAGCTGCCTTTTGCAATTTGACTGATGGTGAATTTATCAAAGCTGATGGTGCTCCAGTTGTTTTGAGGTTGCACCCAAGGCCCTTATTGGTACTACCTTTGCTTTCTTTTGCCACAATTGTTCTATTTCTATTTGCATTTTGTTATCTTCTCCAGTTCTTTCTCTTCTCTTCTGCTGTCTCCAGGTATTGTCATGTCCACTATCCAGACTTTTTTGTCTTTCTTATCAACAATTGTTAAGTCTGGGGTGTTATATCGCAAGGGACTTTCTGTTTGAATTCTAATGCATTTTAGCTTCTTCATTCTCCATGCTAGTGGAGACAGCATCCAGGAATGGGTTAACTCCGTCTGTTATCCAATAGGACTGAGTCTGCAAAGTAGATGACACGCCTCCTGTTACTGTGACTTCCACTTTTTAGACTCAGTCTTATCCTGGACTAGACGTGTATTTTTGAGCTCCTATTCCTGGATACTACTCACAAAAAAAGCTAAAATCCTTATTTCTCTTCCAACTGATTCCGGCATTGAAGGGGTCTCCTGATTCCGCCAAAGGTCGCTTCAGCAGCAGTTAGGCTGCTGGCTGGCAGTCCTAACAGGGCAGCACTCACGGGAGAATTCCCTGAACCGCTGGCCCTTGGAACGCATTTTCCTTCCTCCTTGCCAGTTTCATCGAGCTGCCCACTGGCAAAGCAAACAGAGTCGCGTGCACGAGCATAGCTCCGCAGCGCTTGAATATCTCACAGCGAGAGGTGACAGGTTCGGCAGCGAGATCGAGCCGCCGTTTAAAGGGGGGTGAGTTTATTCCGACTCAATCAGTCACGCCCCAGATCACTCTGGATCTCTGCTTCCGGGGCTCCGGGAGCCGAAATTAGCCTCTGCCATTCTCAGGGACACGCTATTTCCTTCCTCAGTAGCACACGAGCTTGCTCCGCAGCTACCAGCGGGTGGAAGAAGGCGCCATTTTGTCTCGTGGAGTTGCGGTGCCATTTTGTTTTTCCCTGAGCATTCTCCGGACTGCCTATTCTGTCCAAGGAGGGAGCAGAGAGTAATAGAGGAAGCATCCCGATAAGCTGGGATTTTAGCGGCACCTCCTGACCTCTCCAGGTCAAGCTAGCCCGAGTTAGCCTTCTGGCAATTGGATTTAGAGGCTGTAAGGGGACCATGTGGCAGATTGCAAGATGGCGGATGCCTTTGCAAGTGGGGCAGGCAACACAGGGGGTAGCCCGGCCCCTTCCTCTTCCAGCAGCAGAAGCAGGGTTGGAGCTTCCACCAGGGCTTCCACTAGAAGAGCTGCTTCAGTAGAGCCTCGCTCCTCCAGATCTCATAAGTCCTCCAAGGAGGCTGACAAACAGGAGCAACAGAGGCATAAGGAAATTGAAAAAGTTATTGCTAAGGCTCTACAAGCCTCATCTAAGCAATCTGGTGGGCATCAGGATCCCCCTCCTGGACCTTCTTCCCCTCCTCCCTTCCAAGGGGAACGGGATGAGCTTCCTGGGTCCACACGGACCTCAGCGTGGTCCCCAGATCAACCTTCGGTTATGCCATGTACCAGTGAGAGGCCTTTGGGCTTCGTGCCAACTTCTATTGGGCCAATCCCATCAGGAGCCCATTCCCTGCCTCATAGGCATTCTAGGGCCGAGGCAACATTCACTTGCCTCGGCCCTAGAATGCCTATGGCTGCAGGCCTCCGCTCGCCTGAGCAATCTGAGCCTCTGACTCAAGCCAGCATGGGGGTGTGGATCTCGGAGGCCATTAAGCAGGGCATCGCTGCAGGGTTGAGAGACCATACTTGGGCCCTGTACCTTCTGGAGACCAGGAACATCTTCAAGAGATCCCTGTCCGGGAGGAGGAATGTCAATATCGGGAACAGGCCCTATCTCATACTTCTTCCGGTTGAGAGTCCTTGCAGGAAGATGAGGGAGAAATCAGAGAATTTGATTTATCTGAAGATGAAGGCCTTACCCCAGACTAACCGGCCTTTATTGGCTTGTTCCAACCACAATTCTTTAAATCATTGCTGTTCAAGGCCAAAAATACGACTCGCCTGGGTTCCAATCCAGTTTCCTCTGGATCTATTTCAGGCCCAGCGGATCCCGCAGATCCCCTTTTTGTAGAGCCTACTGTGGAAGTGGAGGAGATTCCTGCCCCAAAACTCTTCCTTGACATAGAACAGAGGCAGTGAGCCTCACCGGGTTCAGGGCCCAATCTCAATGGCTCAGACAGACGCTTTTATAATGTGGAATCTGGATTGTCCAATCTCCTTCAGGTTCCCTCTGTAGACAGCCCTGTCGTGGCTCTGGCTTCGGCCACTGTAATTCCAGGGGTCCCAGAGGAGGTTTTGAGGCCTGAGGATAAAAGGGCGGAACAATTGTTGATCAAGGCCCATCAGGGTTAGGCTTCCACGGCGGCTTCGTTTTTCAATCGAGCCTCTCTGCTTTGGCTAAGGCAGTTACAGGACAGATTACCAGCAGATGACATGAGGTTCCACCAGGATCTGAACAAGGTCATAGCTGCATTGGAGTTTTCAGCGGATGCCACGCTTAACACGGCTCGTTTTGCGTCCAAGGCCATTGGTTCGTCTGTGGCTACCAGACGTCTCTTATGGCTTTGCCAATGGCAAGCCGATGCTCGTAACAAGTGGCGCCTGGCGTCAGCCCCTTTTTCGGGGTCCAAATTGTTTGGGGAGTCCCTTGAGCCCTTCTTAGTAGAATCCCGGGACAAACAAAAATTTTTACCTTCCATATCCCAGAGATCAGACTCCCGTCCTGCTCCCTATTATCGCCCCTCATCCTTTTGGGGACAGGAAGGAGGTTATAGATCAAGCCACTATCAGAGATCCTTTCCTGCCAGACAGGGTCAGCAGCAAGAGAGGCTGAGCAGGCAAGGACAGAGGTATCCCCCCAAAAGATCCTTTTGAGGGGGGAGGGGTCGCCCCTATAGACGTTAATGTGGACTGCACATCCGGTCCTCCCATCGGGGGTCGCTTGTCTCTTTTTGCCGACCAATGGGAGGATTCCTCCTTGGATGCCTGGGTCAGGGACATAGTGAGAGTGGGTCTCTCCCTAGAATTCCTTTCCTCCCCTCCAAAGTTCTTTTTACGTTGCCCGATTTCTAAGAACAAATTGAAATGACTCCTCATGGAATCGGCCATTAAACACCTAATGGATATTTCCGCTATCCATTAGGGGCAACAGGGACAGGGGTTTTATTCTCTCCTGTTTCTTGTTCAGAAGTCTTCGGGGGGCTGGAGGGCAATTCTAAATTTAAAGACCCTGAACCGCCATATAGTTTACAGGCGGTTCAAAATGTAGTCCCTTCAATCCATTTTGGACACCGTCTGGAAGGACGACTTCCTCACGTCGGTGGATCTGACTGAGGCATACCTACACGTTCCCATCCATCCCGCCCACAGGCAGTTCCTCTGTTTTTACTACGGAGGCAAGCACTACCAATATCAAGCCCTGCCATTTGGTCTCTCCTCTGCTCCCCGAGTGTTTACAAAACTGATGGCCGCCCTAGCAGGTCATCTCCAATCCCTTCCAATCTGCATCCAGTTTTACCTGGATGATATTCTTATCCTGTCTTCGTCAGAGATCCAGGCGAGGAGAGATCTGGAGACTACAATACTCATTCTTCAGAGTCACGGATTCTCTATAAACAAGGCCAAGAGCCATTTGACTCCCACCACTCGCATCCTTCATCTGGGGGCGGTCATTGACATGGTCAAATCCAAGGTTTACCTCTCTCAGGAGTGCCAAACCAATCTGAGGGATATGGCGGCAAGAGTCAGACGCGACCGTACAGTGCCCCTGCATCTCCTTTCCCAACTTCTAGGGAAGATGATTTCGAGCATCTTCATCACCCCATGGGCAAGGCTCCATTCCAGGAGTCTACAGTGGTTTCTCCTTCCATTTCAAAGGGACGGCAGCAGCACTTCTCAGTGACGGGTGCAGGTGCCATCAGAGGTCCTTCGATCGCTACAGTGGTGGACTTCAGAGGCTATCTCCCAGGGTTGCCTCTTCCAAGAACTGGAGCGTCTGATTTTGACGACCGACGCCAGCCTCTCCGGATGGGGAACACACATTCAGTCCATCATGACACAGGGCCAGTGGACCCCGGAGGACTTAACGCACAACATAAATTGGTTGGAGCTCCGGGCAATTCACTTGGCTCTACGGGAGTTCAAAGAGGTGGTCTCGGGTCAGCACATCTTAGTCCTCATGGACAACATCGCAGCGAAGGCCCATGTCAACCACCTGGGAGGCACCCACTCCAAAGCCCTCATGGAGGAGGCCCTTCAACTGGGGCTATGGGCAGAATCTCATCTTCAATCCATTCGAGCTGCCCACATCTCGGGAGTAGCAAACACTCAGGCGGATTGGCTCAGCCGAGCACAAGTGGATCACGCAGAATGGCGCATTCATCCATCCCTCTTCAGGGACATCACAGCTTGGTTTGGTTTTCCCACAGTCGACCTATTTTCCAACAGGGACAATGCTCAGCTTCCTCGCTTCTTCTGCTTTCCAACTCCAGGAGCGGAGAAGGCTACGCTGCCCATGGTCTCCAGGACTACTTTACGCATTTCCCCCTCTCCCTATCATTCTGAGAGTAATCAGAAAGCTCCTAGAGGAGAAGGCAAAACTTCTGCTCCTGGCACCCCATTGGCCCAGGCGTCCGTGGTTTGCGGATCTTGTGAACCTGTCCGTGGCCTGTCCCTGGCGTCTTCCTCAAGACAGGATCCACCTCAGCCAGGGGGCGCTGGTCCACCCAGACCCCCAGTGGTTCCATCTGACTGCTTGGCACTTGAGCGGCGACTGCTGAGGGGGGACAATCTTTCTGCCAGAGTGATTGCTACTCTCCAGGCATCTCACAGAAACTCTACTAACTGGATCTACAATGCCACCTGGAGAGCCTTTTGTTTGTGGTGTACTAGGGCTGGACTCCAACCCACAGAGGTCTTGGTGGGCCAGGTCTTGGAGTTTCTCCAGGACGGACTTGACAAAGGACTTTCCCCTAACACTCTTAGACGGCAAGTTGCAGCCCTGTCATCCATTTTGTCTTGTGGAACTAAAGACTCATTATCTCAACACCCCATGATTTGTCAATTTCTTAGGGGAGCAACCAACCTGCGTCCGCCTGTGGTCCATCGTTACCCCACGTGGGACCTATCCCGAGTCCTCAATTTTCTCACTCAGGGTCTGTTTGAACCTCTCCGGGAAGCCAGCGTGCGCTACCTATCTTACAAGGTGGCGTTTCTAGTGGCCATCACTTCAGCCTGGAGGATATAGGAACTGGCGGCCCTTTCCATCCAATCTGACCTGTGTGTGTTCCACGCCGACAGAGTGGTCCTGCGTCTGGACCCTACCTTCGTCCCAAAAATTAATTCTTGGTTCCATAGAGCGCAGGAACTAGTTCTCCCAAACTTTTGCCCGCACCCGAATCATCGATTGGAACGCATCTGGCACACTTTGGATGTCAGACGAGCACTCAAGGTCTACATTAAGCGAACATCTCCTTTCAGAAGATCGGAATCTCTCTTCGTGTCTTTCCAACCATCTATGTTGGGGGCCAAGGTGTCATCTCCCATAGTGGGCTGATGGATCAGAGCTTGCATAGCCAAGGCCTATGAGGTCCAGGCCTTGCCACCACCAAGACGCATCTCTACGAGGAGTGCGGCCACCTCTGCAGCATGGGCGATGCAAGCTTCCATTGAAGACTTCTGTCGTGCAGCCACCTGGTCTTCTCCATCACCTTTCATTTGTCGCTATCTATGTCCTTCGCATCTGCAGAAGCAGCCTTTGGCAGATGGGTGTTGCAAAGTGTTCGTGTTGACCAGGCTCAGCAGGACCAGGCCGCACCCTCCTGATAGGACAGCCAGCTTTGGTATGTCCCATTCCTGGATGCTGTCTCCACTAGCATGGAGAAGGGGTGTTGGTCTTACCTGATACGCTCCTTCTTGTAGTTGTGGATACAGCATCTAGCCCCACCCGGATTTGCATCTGGTCCTGCCATGTAACGACACTCTGGGCTGATTTGGAGCCACACGCAAGTCTGCATCATCGCCTTCATCAAAAAAGCGGAAGTCACAGCAAGAGGAGGTGTGTCATCTACTTTGCAGACTCAGTCCTATTGGATAACAGAGTTAACCCATTCCTGGATGCTGTCTCCACGGCTACAAGAAGGAGTGTATCAGGTAAGACCAATGCCCCTTTTCTACTACTTTCTCTATTTTACAGTCCCACCATTTCTTGCTGGCAGGCAAATGGTATTTCTTACAGATCTTCCATTGCACCATTGATGCTACTTTGTCATGCCGTTGTTTGTAGTCAGTCTGTGCAATCTTCTTGCAGAGCTACCCAGGTGATAGATACATGGTTTCTTCAGCTTCTTTGCAGATGCAGCCCTTGCTGTCTGTTGCTGTCTTCCCAATTCTGGCTTTGTGTGCATTTGTACTTAAGGCTTGGTCTTATTGCAGCTAGAATTAGTATCTCTGTCTCTTTCTCCAACTTTTGCTGCTGTTAGCCACTGCAGGGCTTGTTATTATCTATTTTCCCTGATATATTTTTTAATGTACTGGCCAAGTAATGCTTTGTCTTCCCATGCCACTTTTCTGTTTTTCATTTGGTCTTTCTTGTAGGCCAGTTTGGTCTCTCCAATAAGCCTTCCTGCTTCACTGCATCTTTTTCACTATCCTTCAGATATTCTTCCAATCCTCTTTTTCTTCTTCAAACATCTGATGTATTTGCAACATTTGACACGCACCTATTTTCCTTGGTAAGAAGAGTCTGTTAACATCGATGGTGGATGAAGTGATAATTCATTGTTATTATTTTTCTGGTCTTCCTGTTAAAGGCTTTTACTTCTGCTTGAGTCAAGTCCATTATTCCAGCTGTGTATCTAATGATTGGAATTGCCCAGATGTTGATTGCCTTGATGATATTTTCTTCACTAAGTTTGGACTTAAAGATCTTCTTCACTTCACTTCCTTGAGATATTCACTTCTAATGTTTTTCTTGACTTCAGTGTGCTTGATGTTGTCAGCTTGAAGGATACCAAGGTATTTGCAGTGATCATCTTCATCCAGATTCTTGATTATTTCCATGGGGCATCTTGATTCCTTCAATTTTCACTATTTCCCCCCGATTGATGGTGAGGATAGCACATTTGTCCAGTCCAAACTTATTATTATTTATTGTGCTTTAATTTGATTTGGAGCTCTCTTTGTAATGGCTGTCACAATTCACTGCTAGCTATCTCCCCTGGGAAGATTCAAATCAAAGTTAAGCAATCTCTGGGATGCAGGCAGCTCCCAGAACAACCCAGATTGCACCATCATAACTTGTTAACAAAGTAGCTTTTTTTTCTTGACTGGTCTGACATTTTTCCGGGGTTTTGTTATAAAATAAGGTCTAAAATTGTAATGTTGCCTCTACAAGGCTTAAGGTACGTATTTCATCCCCCTAGATTATTCTTACAAGTAGAAGTCAGCAGATTAATGTCTATTCTGATGACATCAACCTCTGCAGCCCTTAGAAGAGTTATTAAAAACTCCCTAATAAATAATGTATGTGTGGCCTTTGGATCAATGTTGACTCCTGGCAACTGCCTGGAAAGGTTCCTGCAATTTACTTGGCATTACCTGCTTCCTTGGTCTGAGAGAGAGTGACCAGCCCAAAGTTGCCCAGCTGGCTTCATGCTTAAGGCAAAACTAGAACTCCCATTATCCTGATTTCTAGCCTGTTGCCTTAACTGCGACACCAAACTGGCTGTCCAGTGGGAAAATCAATGGCATTTGGGAGATTGTTCTATTTTAATATTGGTTGTATTTTATTATTTATATAGAATATTATATGGCACCTTTGCAGATTTTGGAGGAAAGGTATGATACTACGCTGAGTATTTACTAAAGTATAATTTCTTTTAAAACGTATTTATTTATTTAATAATCTACTTCTTTCTACTGTGGCTCTGGGCAGCATATATTAAAACAATTTAAAACAATACAAATTATAAATACTTGGAGAAAAATAAATAATCTCTGACAAATCATCACATAAGGCAGTCATACACGTGTGGGAGGAATATAATTCTAGAAGGCGGGTGCTATGATTGGGAAGGCATGTTTCCTAGTTCCCATCAGGTGATACTATTTGAACCAGGGGTTTTAAACTTCAATGAATATGGGGATCACATTATATATAATATGCTAATGGATGAACTGCACATGCAAAAATTCAACAAATATTCAATATTAAAAATGAATTAAAGCTGCATTTCTTATTTTGAACATACTAAGTAATAATATTCAATCTGCTCCATATGATGTTCCTGTTGCTGCAGCCAGCCATGTTTTCTTTTTGCCAGTAATTTTATAATTTATTATCCAAATTGGAATTTTTTTTTAAAAAAAAATGATAGGTAGCGGTAAAATAAGTAATAAAATCATATCAGCAGTGATGATGTTACCTAGTTTGGGTAATGAAACATCTTCAAGAAAACAAGCAAGCTCAGAGAGCACCAAGGACACCTCAAAATCATGTAAAATAAATGTGCTTTTGTATGTGTGTGCATACACACATTCCACACTGACAACACATTTCCATTCTATTCTGGTTCATTGTGTCATTGGCAGGCAGACAAACTAGTTGGCTCGGGACCAGAAGGTGTGCAAGCCAGCAGTATAGGGGGAAAAAAGGGAAGGCAGTACCAGACATGAGTTTGATGGTATCATGCCTGATACTGTGATTTTGTACACATTCTTTTTATCTGATTCATTTTTCAATAATAACTGTAGCTAAGGCTCTAACGCGGGAGTTCCTTTGCTCTTCTAACTTTTGATTAACTGAAATTTGCTTTTAAATAAATCTGCAGAGGATTGAACGATAAGCAATTAAAATCTCTCAATGTAATACATTTGGCAACAGTAGATTCTAGAGGTTTTTTTCTTGAGTAATTTTATGAAAGAAAGGTATTTGTTTGCTTACTGGCCCTTCTTCAGCTTGCTATATTCATAGACCCCAGGTCCTAGTGACAAATGTTCAATCTGGCTGGTGAAATCGTTGGGGCGGGGAAATGTTTTGAAATGTTAGAGAATGCATGTGATCCATGTTTTTCCAAGTAATTAAAGCAGCCAGGTCTTTTTCCAGCTTGCTTTAGAAGTAGCTGGCAGCAGCTTCCAAATTTGGGAGAACCCTAGAAAAAATATGGCTACTTTAACAATTTAACATTGTGCGCTTTCTAAGTACTTCCCCTTGTTCCAAACAACTTCTTTTGAAGGGTATGCAGAACAATAGCGATCTACTTTTTCCTGCATTATTTAGTTAAGGGACAAAGCTTGGTGGTTTTTTAACTATAGACTGATGAGATCCTGCTGGTACATTACGATTGCTCTGGCAAACTGAAAATAGTGCTTTTTTTTTTGAAGAATTGCCTTGAAGCCTGATGAAAAAGAACCAATGATATAGCACCCCCTCTGGAACAACAAAACAAAATAGTCATTCCCCTTAAAATAATTAATTGAAAAATGTAGCTTCGTACATACATGTATACACACACATGTGTGTGTGTAGCAAAATAAAATGCCAGGTGTTTATATAGGAAGTGAAGTTGCATCATTTTCAGTCATGAGGTCTGAATCAGAGGTTCAGAGGTCTCTAGCTACTTTTGCTCAGTATTATTGGTTTACTGAACTTCAGGGGTTTTACCTTTCTGAGTACGTGTGTAAGAGAAGAAAGAAAAACTAGAGATTGTATTAAGATAATCAATTATGTGAGAGAGGAAATAACTCTTTTTTTCCACTGCTTTTATCAGATATTGTGGTCACCTGAGGCAATACAAAGCAACTCAGAATGCTGTTGCATTTATTTTTGCTACAATCATTCCATCTCTGTTTACCATATTCAGTTAAATTTGCTTGTTTGCTACATCCTGCCAAAATAACCTCATTTACTCTTCAAAGGCTTCTATCAGTGCTGCTGTAGCATTGTTGCTTCACAAATAAATACTTGGCTGTGCTTGGAGATGATAGCTTGATATATCCCTTCACTTCAAAATACCGTAACCTATGGATGAAGTGCATTTTTGGAAAATTATACATTTGGCAGATTATTCTTTAATCTCTTGCAAGGTTGGATAATTGTTAACTTTCCTTTTAAATTCATCCAGTTTAGTACGGTACCAAATAGAGCAGTCTTTTCCAGATATTTCTAATAAAAATTGTACTGTGAAAAGTGGACTCTGAATTCAATGGCAGATCTAAGCACTGGCAGAATTAAGAAAAAAAATCTTAGTATTAATGTTAATAAATATTGTAGTCTCAGTGTTCCTCATTTGAGTATTTAGGTATTCCCCCCCCCTTTTCATTTTTATTTTTTTTCCCCTTCCCAAGCTGTCTGTATTGGGAAACTTGCATTTTTAATTTGGATGTTTCTGACCAGTGATCGTAATGATTACTGAATGCACCTGAAAAAATAGAAGGTGAGTGACAATGCTTCTTTCATTAACTTTCCCTCCCTCCCTCCCTCACCCCCCCACTCACTAACTGTAATATTAACCAGTTCTTAGATAAGATACTATATAAAGTACGGCTGTGCAGAAATATGACTTAGAGTCAGATACTGCACCTGTTCAGAAAATCTCCCTCTGCATCTGACATGTGTTCCCAGGAAAATCCTCATTTGATTTAAGACTAGCTAAAGTCTAATGGCTCCCCACTGTTAATAAATAAAGTGGAAAAATTACGCAGCATGGCACCTTGAGTCCCGCATGGTTTTTACATTAAGAAACAAGGTTTTGGTTTGGCACCAAATTCTGTAACACAATAAATTATGTTAATCTATGTAGGAGGAAAAAAAGAGGACCAAAGATTGCTTTTTAAAAATATTTAAAATTTGCAATTAGCTTGATTCATCTTAGACTCTAGGTATTCTGAAATATTTTGGGCTATTTATTAAGATGTTAATTAAGGCATGTATGGATAAATCACCACTGATGTGCCAGATAGGCACTTGACTCAGTGTTCAGTTCATATGTTTGATGATTAATGTAAATCTACTCTTGACAGTTTTAGAATTAAATTTTGTAATGAAAAACTACTTCCAACTCTCACCTCAAAATGGGAGCTAGTAGAGATATGGCTAGTGAAAAAGTACAGTGACATTTGCAGTCCAATGTTATCTGAGAGTCCCCGAGTTTCACGTTCCTTAAACATTTTTGTGTAATATGGTATCTGAATGCATTTTTTATAATGCACACTATTTTCGTAGTGTGTTTTTTTTAATTGTAGTTATGACAAATTAGGGGCTTTATCTTTTTTTCTAAAGAGAAGAAATACAATGGCAGGAGATTAAATCTGTGTTCTCAAGAAACATTGTGGATGCCAAAGACATTAAGTGAATTATATGAATTGTTTTATGCCAAAGCCCCAAATGAACAAACCATAAAGAAGCTGAAAATTTAGGTGTACCTCCCTTTGTAAATTCACTGCCATGTTTCTATGATTATTGGAATTGGGGGGGGGGAATGTGGAGCAACAGCAAAAGAAAACTGTTATGTTCTAACTGTTTAAACTGTGTTACATGGTTCCAACCAGGTCCAGCGTTTGAGCGGGAAAAAGCTCAAACGCTATCGGCTGGTCTGTCTGACAGCTCCCTATAAAAGGACAAGCTGTCAGACTGCTCTTTGCTGGTTGCTGATACAAGAGCTGAAATAACGAGCTGTTTTGGAAGTCTGTCTCCTGTCATCTCTACCCACTATCCAACAGTGGCGACGAGGGCTTGGGCCGGGAGAACTGTGACTAGCGGAAAAAGCTCAAACGCTATTGGCTGGTCTGTCTGACAGCTCCCTATAAAAGGGCAAGCTGTCAGACTGCTCTTTGCTGGTTGCTGATACAAGAGCTGAAATAAAGAGCTGCTTTGGAAGTCTGTCTCCTGTCATCTCTACCCACTCTCTAACAGTGGCGACGAGGGCTTGGGCCAGGAGAACTGTGACTAGCTTCTTCAGCACTTTCAACCAGCCAGGCAGACATCTTCCTGCCTCCTTCTGCCGCTATGTCCACCTTCCACCCGCCGGCGCCTTTCG
>QLTV01003132.1:4128864-4143450 GCA_003457575.1 Thermophis baileyi | reverse complement strand
CCTGGCCGCACAGTCCGCTGCCTCACCGCCATCTGAATTGCGCAGGTCTAGTAGGGCTTCATAACGCCCCGCCTACCTGCGTGATTACGTATGCTGGACAGCTCCATCCAGGAGGGGAGGGGTGTTATGTTCTAACTGTTTAAACTGTGTTACATGGTTCCAACCAGGTCCAGCGTTTGAGCGGGAAAAAGCTCAAACGCTATTGGCTGGTCTGTCTGACAGCTCCCTATAAAAGGGCAAGCTGTCAGACTGCTCTTTGCTGGTTGCTGATACAAGAGCTGAAATAAAGAGCTGCTTTGGAAGTCTGTCTCCTGTCATCTCTACCCACTCTCTAACAAAAACCACACACACACACACACAAACCTAAAGCAAAAATTTGTAGACAATGCTAAAATGTAATAAAAATTAAATGCAATTTTGTATTTCAGAAAAGTTTAATATATTCAGTGAAGCTTGATTCTACAGTTAACTTTTCCACTGTAGGTACCTGGAAAGCAAGACATTTGTGCTAATATAAATAAAAGTGGCAAATTCTACTCTCATTTTTTTGATAGTAGGATTTCTAGTGTTAAGACCATAAAGCTCAGAGTTTTGGTGAAATTAGTACAGTGATAAACAACCTTATGTGTGTTTTCGGTAGAACAAATGTCTGCGGGGAAAATGTCTGCGGGGAAAATGTTTCAGCTCAGTTATAGAGAGCTGCTTTAAAATTTTTCTTTGTCAGCATGAGTCAGGGTGGAGTAAGCAAGCAAATGTGTCTCCTTGAAAAATAAGACTTAATAAGATCTTATTTATGAATATATGAATAGTTTTGTAAATATTGCATCTGAAATTTATGAATGATCTGACACTGACAGGATGAAATGAACTATGCAATTTTATTGTATTAGATTTAATAGGTCAGAGAGAGGAATGCAAAGTAGAAGTGACCTAGAAAACATTTCTAAGTCAAAGTATAGAAAAATAAGTTATTGGCTTCTTTCTCACCTCTTTATACCCCCAAGGACAAAGTCACACAATTTTCTGCTTACCCCAACATTTTCTTTATTTAAAAAAATGTAGCACTCTGTTTGAAATATATGATTTAGGGCTTATTTCATAACTTAGAGGAAAATAAATACAATTCTTTGTATAATAGTTATTCCTTCACTTGCCTTTCTTCTTTTTTATAGCCTTATGTAAATTAAGGAGCTGTTTACTGAGTACAATTGTTGGCCTATAAATATATAAGTAATGCTAAATCTCATTGTTTGAAAAGAGCTTCTAGGAAGATTCATTCTTTCAAAGAAAAATATATTTACTTAAGTAAATGAGAATAACTTGTTTGAGATACTGTATTCAGCAATACATCCAAGTAATTTTCAAAAACATAATAAATGCAATAAAAATAAATGGATACATTAAAATACATTAAAAAGGATGGAGAAATTATAGAAGTCTTGTGCTGCAAAGTGTAGGAAGGAAGGACAGACTAGCGGTGCCAGGCATGTTTTACTAGAGAGAAAATTGCATAAGATTATGATCACAGGGCACTCTATTCTATTATACCAAGCATCCATCTAACCTAAATTTTTAGTGGCCTGCCAGGTATTTTTAGGAAAAGGAACAAGTTGGAGAAAGCATTCCTAGCTGTTAGTTTTATATGTATAGAAGTGACATCTCTTCTCACTTAATACAGAGACTTGATTCATAGTTTATTAATAAAATTATTATTTGCCATTTACTGATAAGGATTCTTAAAGACAGAAATATTAGAAAATGGTATCATAAAAATCATGCTAAGAAGATTAAACAGGAGAGGAAAAAATTATTTTAGAATTATGTCAGTACAGGAAAAACAAAAGTGTTTTAATGAACTGAGGTTTTAGTTGCCATAACAAATATAAAAATATATAGAATATAAGATATCCATGTTTACAATAAGTAATGAATAGCTAATAGCTATTGATAAGATTTACCTTTTACAAATATATTTAAATAGTGTCTATCTTGGCATATTTTGGAAACTAATTGCATATTTCATGAATGATAGATGAACACGAACTCTGGCTTTCATTCAACTTACTTGTCTTTGCCATTTTTCCATTGATAGAAGAGGAAAGAAATAACTACTTACAGAGAGGGTTTTTTTCCCCTTCATTTCACCCTTTTTAAATTCTAACGTAGAATATGCCTTCCAAATTGATAAAGTCAAACTGGAACAGACATATCTATGTACCATTTATTCTATGCAGTATATTCTTGTTCTGTTTAGCATTCTGTAGCTCTCAACTCCCCACAGCTGGAAAGTAAGATGAGCTCAATATTCTACACAAGTGATGTTTGATTTCTGAACCTGAGCAGGATGCAGCATTATAGCTATTGAATCCATATTCAGACTTAGTACTCCTCTTACCAGGTGTTTGGTCAAACTGTCGGGGGTGGGGGAGTTATTACTTTACAAGTTTCAAGGGAATGCATTGCTTCCTGTTGCAACATAACTACATTTCATCCCATGTTTGATGTGAGTTACTGTTTTTCTCTTCATTCTTAAAGTGTATTATGGTGAAAGTAGAGTATTATAATAAAATTATGGTAATTTCAGAGTTTAGAAGACTGGACTTTTAAGGTGGTAAACCTTTAGCCCTCGAGATGTTCTCAAAAGACAACTAATAACATCTGTTCCCATGAACCATGCTGGGTAACTTGCTAGAAGTTGTAGTGACTGTAGAAAAGCTGCAGCAGAAACCCTTATCCCTGCTGTAGACACTTATCTCCGTACCTGATCTCTTTGTTACTTCTATGCTTCTTATGTCATGGACTAGCTAGAAATAAAACTGACATTTCCCCAATCCAAACCACATGAGGTATCTGAGCTCTAGGGATCAGAAAATTCATTTAAGAAAGGGACTGCTATTAGAATTTTCCACCATCAAATGGGAAGGCTGATTCTTTTGCCACTAGCAAATAGGAGGACATTTCCTACTTCATTAAAAGAGAAATCAGCACTAACTGGCAGACTTTCCTCTTTCATAGGTTTGTTGAAAGCTCTTTTGATAGGATGTCAGGTATCATCAGTATGTTGATAATATTCAGTAGTAGATCTTGATCCCTTGCTGACCAGGTGATATTGTCAAAGTCTTGCCCCAGTGTCTGGAAGCTGTGCTGGTTTGACTGGAGATGAAAAGGGCTCAAGCAAAAACCCTGACAAGATTGAGTGGTTGGGGATATTTGGATAAGAAGATGCTTCACATTTAGCCCTGAATGGGGTTACATTTCCCCCTTAGGACTGGTATACAGTTTGGACAGGTTCACAGTATGATATGGTGGAGCATAATGTGCTCTAGGTCAGAGGTCGCCAGCCTTTCGGACCCCAGGGACCACTAAATTCATAATTTTAAATCCAGCGGACCACTAATAAGGATTTTTTAAAAAAGATAAATAGTATTTAGTGCAATATAAAAAAATGCAAATAATTTTTCTGTGGACCACCAAAATTTTCTCACGGACCACCGGTTGGTGACCGCTGCTCTAGGTCCCATCAATTAAACAGTGTTATCTGATGAGACCCAGGAAGCCTTTGCAGCACCAGTCCGTTGGAATGATATCCTTTCAGAAATATGTATGGCCCCCACCCTCACCTTGATCAAATGAGCTCTTAAGACTTGGCTGTTTCCTCAGATCTTGGCCTAGAATGAGTGGGAGGCCTCTACAGATAACAGTTGTTTCGTGAGAATTCTATCTTATTTTTCCAGTTGTCTGCTTTTTGAATTGTTGTTGCTTGGATTGCCTATTAAATTAATAAATAAAATGGATACCATGATTTCAAACTACATATTCTAAAGCACTGAACTGTTTCAGTGTAACTACTTGACAGAAAGAGAGCTATACAGTAAGTTACAGTTACACTATTTTCTTATAGTGCCAAATAAGGTGAGGCCCCATGTATGTAAGAGGAATACATCTTGTAGCTTCTCTTTAGTTCGTAAATTAGGAAGAAGTTACAGCATAGTCTTCTCCTACAAGGGGCTTGTTCCTTTCCCCTGGTAGTGCAGAAAGGAGCAGAGCTCTTGGATTACCTACGTTTAAAACAAACAAACCAATATAAAAATTGAAGCAACTTCTGATATCCCAGCTGAGCATTAAATTCTGTGGCTGTGGTGCCTTCTGAACAATTACAGCTCACAGCAGTCCAAATGAAAATGTTTGTTGAAAACAACATGTGCATAATTAAGGCTTAATGAGCCCTTGTCTGTTTGGAATCTGCAATTAGATTTATAATAGAAAATACTAGCAAATGCCAAATCATTTTAAAAGAAACTGCAATGAAAGGTAATTTTGTTGTAAATCTTCAGTAATACTGTAATTGAATGAGCTGAATGTATTGCAGGAAAGGCTGGTGAGAGCATTGGGCAGGTGTGTATTGTGCAGGTTTTATCTTATCTGTGTTTTCCTATCTTTGAAGCTGTCAGTTCCATTTTTAACTGCTGAGCAAAACCACAACTTCTCTGAAATGAACATAGATTCAATCTGGTTTTCTCCCACTAAGCCATTAATTAGTTGGACAAAGCTGCTTTTACATTGTTTCACCAACATATTTTAAACGTATTATTGGTTGTAATGGTAATAATGGAGTATCAAATAGAGATGCACAATAAGTTTTAAGGATTCAAATATTTTAAAGTTTTTACAAGCTGTCGAAATTGCTGAATGCTAACACTTCCTTATTCTGTCACTACATGACTCACAAAGCCAGATAATATCTTTAAATGTATGTTTCCTTCTATTGATCTGGGCAGCTTTTGCCAAAGCTGTTTATTCATTTCCTGCCTTCCTTCCAAATGCCCTTGTAAAATGTAAAATATGAAAATATATAAAATTAAATAAACGGCAATAGGAAACAGTTGAGCCAATTTATAATAAACCCTAAAATTAAATTTTGTAGAGCCAGTTTGGTGTAATGATTCAGGCACCAGGCTATAAACTAGAGGACTGAGTTTTATTACCGGTACCACCTTAAGCCAGCTGGGTGATCTTGGGCCGGTCACTCTCTCTCAGTCTTTAAAAGGAGGCAATGGCAAACCACTTCTGAAAATCTTTGCCAAGAAAACTGCAGGGACTTATCTAAGTACGGTAGTCACCAGGAATCAATAGTGACTCGAAGGCACAAAATAAAAATTAAAAAGTTTACTAATAAACAAGTCTTACTAATAAAAAGTAAAAGTTTTTAGAAATATGAGATGAGAATAAATTTGATGCATAAAAATAGGAAAAAGATATCAAGTAGGCTTTGAGTCCTAAAATGTTTTCAGAGCAAGTTTTCTGAAAGATCATCAGCACCCAGGCTATATTTAACATTAGCAGCAACACTGATTAGTACCACATACAGAGACCTCAGCAAATGTGTATGTGTGACGTATTTGCATTAAAATATACAAATCTCTGTATATAAATGCTGAAATGAATCCTATACAGACTGGGGCACAATAAATATCTAAATATTGTTGAATTAACTAATTAAATTAATTGCCTGTAACATGATTTATTTACCTCATGTACAAAACTGATTCCTATCTTGGTATACAAATTGTTCTTTTTTCTACACCCGGATGACTGTCAATTACAAAAATATATAGTATACATCTATACTCCATCCTTTGCTCCTTCCAGCAGATGGAAACCAATAAACTGTATGGGATTTATGATTGTCAGGAAGCCCTCCAAATGTCTTTTGAAGTATATTTGGATCCATCCTATACAGCAGGGGTGTCAAACTGGCGACCCTTGGGCTGGATGCATCATGCGCAGGCCATGTCCACCCCAGCTCCGTGAAGGGAAAAAAAATTGCAAAACATCATATGATGGCAAATTGACGCGGCAAGTTTGACACCCATGCTTTACAGAATCAATCCAATGGAAAGAGCCATCCATATGGAGGTCCAGATCATCACTTTCACAAGGGACTAGGATAGATGGTAGAATCACTGGAAAGGGATATGGGTGGCATATAAATTAAACAAACAAACAAATCAATGAATAGAGGTTAGGATGCTCCATCTTCAGATCATATTTAGTCTGCTCTGAAGTAAAACCCAGGTCACATATATGCCCAATATTACTTGGAACAGATGTATGATTGCTATGGAAGTCATGAACATAAAAACTACATTTGACCCCTCCCCCAAATTATTAATCTAGATACTTATAACATGCCCCCAAAAAGAGATCCAGATACTTAGGGAAGGCAACTGCTTGGCAGCTAAGCAGCTGATATACCAGCATTAATTCTAGCTATTGCTGTGGGCTGGTTCCTTGTATATGTTCTCACACTGAGTCACCTTCATGGCAGTGCTTCTCATAACCATGAAGATCTCTTGTACCACCTTAGCTGTCTAACCTTTACAGTGAAGACTTTTCAGTGAAAGCTGTACTATCTGGGGCAATTGGCTTAGAAAAAGGATTTTGCACTAATACATTTGTTTTTTGCATGCCATCATTAAGAGCATTTTAATGAGTTAAAATGATTTCAACAAAAAGATGTTCACATAGTTTTAAAAAAGTACATAACAATAAACAGTCCATCTCCAAATTAAACCACATATAAAATAAAATAAAATCAGAAAGCAATAAAAATAGATGGTGACCACTCTAAATCAAAGGCTGTCTTAAAAAGTTATATTTTTAATAATTTCCTGAAACCTAACAAGGTAGGAGCTGATACGATTTCAGGAAAGATGGAATTCCATTATATTGGCAGCACATAGAAATGTATACCCATTTGTGGATGTACATCATCTAAATCTCATGGAAATGAAGGGCTACTAATAGATTACCCTAAGAGTGTTGCCTTGGGTGGGTCAAAATTGAGTGGAAGAGACAGTCCTGGAAATACCTTAGTGACAAGCTACATAGGGCTTTGCAAGTCAAAAAAATTTCTTTGAATTGCACACAGAAACTAATAGGAAGCCAGTGCAGAGTCTGAAGCACAGGTGCAAAGTGCTTACAGCAGCAGCTATCCATTAACAACCAGACTGTGGCATTCTGAACTAACTGAATCTTCCACATGATCTTCAAAGGCAGCCTCATGTAGAGTACATTATAATAGCACAAGTGAGAGGTGTTAAGGGCATAAGTTATAAACACATAGAGATTGATCAATCATAAAACTAACAGCACTTCAACCCCTTACTAACTATAATCTTTCTTTGACTATACAAATGTCTTCACTCCAAACCACCATTTGTGGAAGCTGTCATGTTGTCAGAATTCCTACTACTACTAATAAAAAACTCCCAATCCCAATCCCAATCCCAATCCCAATCCCAATCCCAATCCCTTTTCTTTTTCCTTTCCTTTCCTTTCCTTTCCTTTCCTTTCCTTTCCTTTCCTTTCCTTTCCTTTCCTTTCCTTTCCTTTCCTTCCCTTCCCCTNTCCCCTTCCCTACCTCTCTCCCTCTTCACATTCCCTTCCTGTCCCTTCCTTTCCTTTCCTTTCCTCCCCTTCCCCTTCCCCTTCCCCTTCCCCTTCCCCTTCCCCTTCCCCTTCCCCTTCATCGGAGAGAAATGAGAGCCCTCGTCAACAGTCCTTAGTTGCCACCACGGATGTACAATAAAAAATCCTCACTGTGTTAATCCAGTTAACAGTTCCCAGAACCATCTGACCTTTGCTTCTAACATAACTTCTCTTGGGGAACTGTCCATATAGGGATTGTCTATACCAGCAGTCCCCAACCTTTTTGGCACTAGGGACCGGTTTTGTGGAAGACAGTTTTTCCACAGACCACGGGAGGGGATAATGGTTTCGGTTTTGCTCACTCACCCACCTACCACTCACTTCCAGCTGTGTGGCCCAGTTCCTAACAGGTCATGGACTCGTAATGGCTGGGAGTTGGGGACCCCTGGTCTAAACATTCAAATAAGGTGGCTGGCTCAGTGATCCCTCCTGCTTTATTCCCACAGAAACCTTTCACCCATTAGTTCTGCTGTTATTCAGTATCCTCCTGAGTCGGATAGCTAGCATATGGGAACCAAGATCTTTCCCCTTGTTTCTGCTTCAATTACTCTTCTCCTTGAGGCCACTCTGTTGCTAATCATGGTGGCAGCAAGCTTTCTTTGTTGACTTCCAGTTTGCTCCTTGTCACAACACTACGAGATAGTTCATCTTCAGCCAGGAGGATGATCTGTTTTGGTGAATACTGTTGTCTTTGTAGTGGTGCAGTATGGGGGACAGCAGCCACCAGCAGGGACTACTTCTGTGCGTACCTTTCCAGTTTTACCATCGTTTTCATACCTTCCTTTTTCACTATCTTTCAGTTACCAGCACGTGGCTGCTATTGTTTATTATCTGCCTTCTGTCACAGCACACTATGCAAGGATGTGATCTGTAGCATTTGCAGGGCTTTCTTAGGATGTCATCAACAAATCACAATTTTATTAACAAATCTGCACTACCGTTTCCCCCAGAAAATAAGACCCTGTCTTATATTTTTTTGAACCCTGAAATAAGCGCTTGGCCTTATTGCCATGCACTCAAAAGCCCGATTGGGCTTATTATCAGGGGATGTCTTATTTTGGGGGAAACAGGGTATATGTGAACTCACTCCTGCAAAGCTACCCTCTTCCATGGTAAATCTGCACTGCCCAAAAGGTTACACCAAATGCAGATGTAATATTCTGGGGTAGAACATTGACAGGGCAACCCTACATGTATCTTATTCAGAAATAAAACCCATAAGTTACACTGGACTTATTCCTAGTAAATATATCTAGGATTATAGACTATCATTCTAGCACTGAATCTTATCTTCCGTTGTCAGTAGAGCACATCATAAAGCTAAATCATTATTATTTCCTTTCCTAGGTTGTTCATTTTCCAAGTCATGTTACTTTTTTCTATTACATTTCTTTTAAAAAATATTCTCCTTTTTTCCATTTCAACAAAAATTCCACTTTCAAAACTATTCACTTACTTAATCTCAGTGTCCTATCATTGTTTATATCAAGCACAATGATAACTCTTATTTCCCAAAGGTAAAATGAATCTAGAATTTTATCTGACCACTATAGCACAAATTAGCACATATCCTAGAATATCTTTCAAATTGTTTCACAATATCTACTAATACCACAACATTTTTAACAACTGTCCTTTACCCAGATGTAATTAAGCAGATGGCACAAATGTTTCTTCATCCTCAATCTTGTGTGCTTCCTTTCTGTGTTGATGTTTCCTTTTAACATCATTATGGATGGTAACTGTCATCTTGTTCTCTATAAGGCACCTGGGACAGCATGTTTTGGATAAGTCAGGTGCACACTTTTGTTAAAATAGGACTACTGTGAAGTTTTTTTTTTTGTCTGCTTGTAGTCATTTTGATTTTTACACTCAGGTATTAAAACCATTTTTTTCAGTGACCAAACCATAGTTGGCATAATAAGAATGTAGTGCATTACCAGAGGAAAAGGGAACAGGCTAATTTTTTAAAAAAAGTGTTTTCTAAGTATGCTAGCTGATTTACAGTTGAAAATCAGTAGAAAATTATACCTGTTTGATATTTTCAAGTAAATTTGGCTGCCTGCATATCACAATGTACTGCTCTATCCCTGTGATGAAGTACCGTTATTTTATTGTGCAGTGTTTATGATTATGATGAAATAATTTAAGCTGGAATTCTTATTAAATTAAATTAGATTTGGCTGCAGTGTACACTTGCTTAAAGAAAGCAAATATATCACCCTTAATTCCAGATAATATGCATAAGAATGCATCACAAAAACCATTTGCCTTTCAGGAGAATTTAGCTTGTTTTTCTACAAGTGTTTTGGGTGAAAAGTTTGCAAGACAAAGAGTACAAGAGTTTTTACTGAAAGGCTTCACCTTTCTCTAGGCCAGGGGTCTGCAACCTTAAACACTCAAAGAGCCACTTGGGCCCATTTCCCACAGAAAGCAAAACAACGGGAGCCACAAAACCTGGGTGGACGTGGCCAACTCAATGTCACTCACTCCCACCCAGTCACATGACCCCCCCCCAGCCACACCTACCCAGGTTTTGTGGCTCCCCGTGTTTTCTTTTCTATGGGAAATAGGTATCTCCCTCTCTGTCTCTCTCCCTCTCTCTCTCCCATCTCTCTCCCTCCCTCTCATCTCTCTTTCTCTTTCTCTTTCTCTTTCTCTTTCTCTCTCTCTTTCTCTTTTCCCCCTCTCTCTTCCCTCCCTCTCATCTTTCTCTTTCTCTCATCTCTTTTTTTCTCTCTATCTCCCTATCACCCTCTCTCACATGTCTCTTTCTCTCTCTGTGTCTCTCTGTCTCTCATCTCTTTCTCTTTTTCTCTTTGTCTCCCCCTCTCTCTGTGTGTCTCTATGTCTGTCTCTCTCTGTGTGTGTATCTCACTCTCTCTCACTCTCTGTCTCTGTGTCTCTTCTCACTCTCTCAGAAAGCCCTGCGTGCTCTCCTTGGGGCTTTTCACTACCCATTTTTCTTTCTTCCTTTTGGAAATCCGGGCTGGCTGAGGAATGAGCACAACCCACAATGGAGGTTTCCCTCCTCCTCCCACTCCTCCTCTAGTGTACACCCTCCCGGCCCTGCCACAGCTGGCCAGGGTGTCACGAGAGAAGGGGGAGGAGGAGGGAAGCCTCCACTGCGGGTTGCGCTCATTCCTCAGCCAGCCCAGATTTCCAAAAAGAAGAAAGAAAAATGGGTAGCTAAGAGCCTGAGAGCATGCAGGGCTTTCCAAGAGAGTGAGAAGAGACACAGAGACAGGGAGCAAGAGAGAGAGAGAGAGAGAGAGAGAGAGAGATATTGGCTGATGGGTGAGTGTTTGGCGAGGGCCGAATCCATCCAGCCGAATCTCAATATCTCTCTCTCTCTCTCTCTCTCTCTCTCTCTCTCTCTCTCTCTCTCTCTCTCTCTCTCTCCCTCCCTCCCCCTGGTGGGAAACTGCGGGTGGCTACTTCTGGGTTTGCTCTCCACCCCGAGAGAGAGAGTGAGTGTTGCCAGGGGCGAGTGGGGCAGGGAATGGGCTCCAGGAGGGGGAAGGGACCCAGTCTCCCCCATTGTGAAGCACGCTAGCTTTCACTGTGCTGTGCAAGGCACTGCAAGAGCAGCGGGCAGGCCATGGAGGGGTTATTGGGTCTTCCCCCCGCCCCACGCCAAAGGAAAGCCAGCCGAGCTTCTCCTTCCCTCCTAACCTTTCCCCTTCCCCCTGCTCCCTTCTCCCCACACAATCCTACTTCGGGACAGAGAAGCGCGTGCTGGAAACACATGTTGGGGCGACGTCGGAGCGCGTCTTCTGACCCTCCGGCGCTTGCCTGCAACTCTCTGCGCTCCTCCAGGCCTGGCTTGCTGAGGGGGGGAGCAGCCCTGATGCCTCTGCTTTCCCCCCTCCACGGCCCCAGCCATCGCTGCCCGGGGAAGGAACAGGAAACAGAAAGCCGCGCATTTCAAAGGCAGCGAACAGCGTTCCGCTGCGAGAGCCGTGCCAGGCCTCTCTGCCATCCAACTCGCCAATGGGGCCGCTTCCGCCAGGCCATCTCCCCCCCCCCGCTGGGCTGTTGTGCTCGGTGCTCGGCAGGGGAGGGGAGCGCTTCCCTATGCTGCCCCCTTTCTCTTGGCCCCACTGACAAGGGAGGAGGAAAGCCAGGCTTGGGGGATGGCCCCCATCCCACAAGATCCGCCCCTGCCATTCTCTCCCAGCCCTCTTTGCTGGTGGCAAAAGCAAATGTACCACAATGAAGGCGGAATGCTGTTGCCGCGCAAAGGCAAGTAGAGGGGCGCTTCTCTCCCACACTAAGGTTCCGGCCATGCCACTGCTGTGACAGGATGATAGCTCTTTCATCCCTCTGCCGCGACAGGGTGACAGGGAGCCACAGCAGAGGGCCCAAAGAGCCGCATGCGGCTCCGGAGCAACAGGTTGCAGACCCCTGCTCTAGGCAAGTCAACCAAATCTGTACTTAGGAACGCCATTCAAAAATAAGCTTTGTTTTGCTAAATATCAGCATTAAGCTGTCCTTCTAATTATCACTGTTTTGCTTAAGTCAGTTAACTGTGTTCTTTCATTTAGGTCCCTTCCAGATAAGATCAATACAATAAATGCATTATTTAAACTCATTGCTCTCTTTTAAAGTTTAAGACTTGTTGATTGGACTAAGGAAGAATGTAGCATTGTCCTCCCCCCTACACACACACACACACACACACACACATGCACACACACACGTTTTGCATAAGAATGAAACCCATGTGAACAGAAACATGAAAATCAAATTGGCACAAAGTTAAGTTTTGAGAAGAATTTAGGCATTTGTGGACAGATTCATAAGATAGCTTACTTCAACAAAATAGGGGGGAGGGAATATAGGACTTCCATGCAACCAGTAGCCACCCTAAAATTTCAGGAGAAGCCACCTCTACAAAAGTATTACTTGCTATTTAGAAGACAGATTAAATATTGAGGGTGGTATTTGCTCTTACAAAATTCTATTCCTGTTTCTATATTCACATGTGACAATGAGCACAAATCAAATTTCATAAGCCAGTTTCAAACTAATATTTCATATTGAGTTTAGTCAAGCTAAAAAAAATATCAGGTAGTCATATAAATAAACCACAGCTGAGGTAAAGAAACCACATTTTTAGTGTTATGCCTCACTCTAAGCTTAACCCTAACGTTAACTCTCACTTAAATTTGAGTATGCAGTTCTATTGTGAACAATCTGTATGGGCTGCCTATAGGGTAATAAAAATGCCAATGTAGGTATCTGGACCTCTAAGTTGAAATATACAACAGATCTAAAAACATGCCAAAAACAGTGGGACCCTAATCATAGGAAAAGTCTATGTTTTGTTAGTAATAGATACTGAATGAAGCAAATTACTGTATGTGGAAGTTCAATATATAATTAATTATTTCATGTTTGAAGTATTAAAAAAAGTTTCTTTAATTTAAGACAATCATGTAGACTATTTCTACTAATTTTTAAGCTTCAAACTTAAGATGATTACTTATAGGATCTATTCACCCGCTACGAGGTCAAAATTGGAGGACCGGTGAGCCCCAGCCCACCGGTCCTCCAATTTTCAGCCACTCACTCTGCATGAACGCCAAGTGAGAGCTGCATTGAAGGCCATGAATCCCAACAAAGCTGCAGGTCCAGATGGGGTGCTGGGGAAAGTGGTAAAAACCTGCGCTGACCAATTATCAGAGGTCCTAACAAGGATTTTTAACATCTCCCTGCAAACGGCCAGTGTCCCATCATGTCTGAAAGCAGCCACCATCATTCCAGTCCCGAAGAAAACAGCCATAAACAGCCTGAATGACTACAGACCCATTGCAGTGACATTTGTAGTGATGAAGTGCTTCGAGAGACTGGTTCTTCAACACCTCAGGTCATGCCTTCCATCAAACTTCGATCAACATCAGTTTGCCTATAGAGGAAATAGGTCGACAGGCGATGCCATTGCCACTGCCCTACATGCTGTATTGGGACACCTAGAGAAATCTGGGAACTACGTCAGAATGCTCTTCATAGACTAGCTCGGCCTTTAACACCATTTTGCCAGGCACTCTCATTGAAAAGTTAACTGACTTGAATTTCCCTCCCCTCACCTGTGATTGGATTAAAGACTTTCTGATGGACCATCCACAAACAGTGAGGGCTGGGTCTTTTACATCCTCCTCCCTGAAGCTCAGCACTGGCTCTCCTCAGGGCTGTGTGCTTAGTCCCTACCTGTACTCGTACACACATGATTTGCATATCTTCTGACCCATCTAATATGATAATAAAGTTTGCAGATGATACCGTGCTGGGTCTTATTACAGGAGGGGACGAATCAGCATACAGGAAAGAAGTCCAGAAGTTATCTACACGGTGCACAGAAAACAACTTGCATCTAAGCACCAGCAAGACAAAGGAGATGGTGTTGGATTTCCAGAAGCAGAGAGAGGAACCTGCCCCACTCTGTATCAAGGGGGGCTGTGTGGAGAGGGTCTCCTCCTTCAGATTCCTGGGAGTGTACCTTAGCCAAGATCTCACCTGGAAAAATAACATGTCCCAGGTAGAAAGGCTCAACAGAGACTCCATTTCCTCAGGGTCTTGCAGAAAAATCAGGTGGAACAATGGCTGATGACTTCCTTCTACCGGTCCACGATAGAAAGCGCCCTCACATATTGTGTCACGGTATGGTATGCTGGCTTAACAGCCGTGGACAGGAAGGCATGACAGAGGGTGATGAGCACAGCACAAAAAACCATGGGCTGCCCCCTAACCACACTGGATGAAATTGCCAGGTCCCGCTGTCTCAGCAGAGTGAGGAAAATCCTCAAGGATGATTCACACCCTGGATAGCATTTCTTTATTCTCCTACCATCGGGCAGGAGATATAGAAGCATAGCCAGCTGAACAAATAGGCTGAAAAATAGCTTTTATCCATGGGCTGTCAGATTTTTAAATGCAGCATAACACCACAATCAGGCTAATGTGATAGACTTGCAGTGCCAGAGTAATGTGCAACATGTATATTCCGGTGTAAAATAATAATAATAATAATAATAATAATAATAACTTCTTCCCATTTCACCTCTTATCTATTAGCTAATTTTTAAACTCTCA
>QLTV01003132.1:4104216-4122716 GCA_003457575.1 Thermophis baileyi | reverse complement strand
TTCTTTCTCTGTTGTAGAAAAATAAATCAGAAGCTCTCACAGTTGACTGCATTTGCTGAATCAAATAACTTCTTTATAATCATATCAAAATATTTACAGTACCATACATTCTTCTTTACAGCAACATATCATAATGAAGTCTTCACACAGAGATACAGAGACAGACCTGAGACTGGAAAAACACTTTCAGCTTCTAGCTTAATTCCTTTTTTGCACAGACTCAGTAGCACTTTACTCACATTGGCTGACTGAGTTACCACATGACTCTTCCTGCTCATGAATATCCCAACAGTTTTCCAGTATGATTCAAGGTACTGGACTCTTATCTCTAAAGCCTTACATGGGATAAGGCCCAGGTACTTGAGGGACTGTGCAATGGTGAATGGGAATGAGCTTGGGAAACAGGAGAAAGAGCTGCAGACTAGACAATGGTCAGATAAGAGGCAGTTGAACCTGAAGAAGGAATGACAGACATTCATGATCATCCCTAAAAAGTAATATATATATATTCAAATGCTGACAGTCAGTTTGTTCGCATAATCTTACATTGTTAGTGCTTTAATTTTGAGAGGGAAAAAATTGTTTCTGAATGGTTTCAGTTAATGTTGTTAACTATTGGCAATTGTTGTGGATTTTTTATTCTATGCATATTTTCTCTATGTATATATGTATCCTCCATTTCCTGCGATTTGCAGATATTGTACAGATATGAAATCATTACCATTGTCACTAAAGCTTGTTTGTTCTTTTGTTCTTTTCCAAAAATATTTTACTGAAAAAAGTAAAGGAGGTAGCTTGTGATCTGCACAATGTGTTACTTACTGAACCAAAATCCAAGTAATTTATTGTGACTTGCCAGGAACTCAGCAACTTTTGTTTTGCTGTTGTAGCAAGCTATATAAATGAATGACCTATTGTGATCATTTGTTCACAATGCATGGTTGGCAAGATGTATTTTGTTTATCAAGTCACAGATTAGACATGAAAAATAGTGCAAGGCTTCTAATCTCAATGAATTGATTTATCAGAAATCTAAAGTTGCAGTGCTTGGGAAAAGGATTTTCCGTATAATATTTTGTAGGACCTCTTCCTAGCACTCAGTGCTTTTTGCTATTTTTTTTCCAGAACAGTAGTATTAAAATAATTTTGATGGAGTTTGAGAGACCCAGGAAGAGGACATATATGGTGCTTTCTAGGGAAAAAGCTTAATTTTTGCTTTTCTGTTTCTGCCACCCTATTATGATTCCAATCACTTTGCTTGATGGCACATATTCCTCTTTTATTGAAAAGGTTTCATTTTATGTTTATTTTGTCTTAATAACATATATTTTCTTCTTGCCTGATTGTAGGTATATATGTGTTTCACAATACTCAGATTAATGTCTTATATTATGAACTTCATGAGCATTGTGATTATTTTGTACATATTTACATTTAACTGAATTGTTGGAAAGAATACTTTCTGAAGTGTTCTTCCATTTTCTTTCTTCCTGCCCCCCCTCTCTCCCTCTCCCTCCCTCCCCCCCTCTCTCTCTTGGAATGGATTTTAAAATACCTAAGTTTAGATAACACCATAGTGTTATTATTTTTAAGGTGCTTACTGTCATAACTGTATACTGTTTGAATACTATTTCAAAGTAGGAGAGACAAGGTAGAGGAGGTGATGTAAAGACTTTGAGAAGCCACAAGCCCTTCCTCTATTTCCTCCCTTCTACATCCTTTGTTAGTGTTTTTTTTTTAATCTTTCTGTGTTTTGTTCATTGAAATTAAACTACTAGTGAACAGCTTTGTAGAGGAAAAGGTACTGAAATAAAGTTTAGGTCAATCTGAATATTTCAGATACTAAACTGTTCTTTGAATGGCTGTTATTCTACATGGGGCACCCAAGGCAGTTGCTCCCTGGGTAGAAGACGTCTTTATCAGTTGAACCTTCGTATTTTACTATGAATTTATAAAAGTCCATATTTTCTTATTTTGTAAGGAAAAACAATCTCAAAATTTCTTTATCATGCAATGATACTCTGACAGTGAAAATGAACACAGGGTACAAAACTTTTTCATATTCTTTGAGCACATTAAAAATGGATGTGGCATTGATAAATTAAACCTTTTTGATTAAACATACAATTGAATCCATGCTTTTTTGTGAGGGGATTAAGATATATTGAAATGTATGGGATTTGTATCCAAACAGATCTTATAGGATTGTACTGTAAATCTTATTACTGAATCATAGAACAAGTGGAAAGAGAATTATAGAAACAGAAAGGACTAAAATAAGCTAAGAAATCCTTTCTCAGTGCAAGAATCCAATTTAAAGCATCCATGATAAATATCTAAACATCCTGTGCTGGAAGATACCAGTGGTGTATGCTGCTTCTCTTTTACTGGTTTTAAGATTGAACTATTTTAAACATTCATTCAGAGTCTATTTCAGGGGTCCCCAAACTTGACAACTTTAAGACTTGTGGACTTCAACTCCCAGAATTCTCCAGCCAGCAAGTTTGAAGACCTCTGGTCTATTTCTTCCAACGTTAACTTGTTATTCCCTTTTAGGACAAGAGAGAACATGCCACAGTTTTCTTTTCACTCATGCCATTTAAAATACTTAAAAAGTGTTATTGACAACTACTCAATTTTCTGTACCCAAGGCTGAATATAGACAGTTCCTTCAATCTTATTTTCTGATAATTTCAGTTGTCATTCTTTGCACCTGTTCTAATTCATCTCAATCCACCTTAAAATGTGATGCCCAGAATTTGATACTACTTGAGCTGAGGTCTGCAGTGCAAGTGAATGACTGACAATGTAGAAAGGTTGTGGACCAAGGTTTGAGTTAAACAAATTGCATACTGTTGGCATGATATGGGTACCTCACAAAAATTTGTAAAGAATGTGTGGCCAAAGCAAGGGAAGTTGGAGACACAATCCCTGATTAAGGATTTCTGATAAAAACTTGTGCACTTTGAAAATGAGAGCTACTAAAGAAGTAGCTACTAAAGAAGTGGGTTGACTGATTTATGATCTTGATAGTCTATATATGAATGTTCACAGTATGGGAAATAAGCAGGATGAGCTTGAAGACTTAGTACACAAAGGCAAGTATGTCTTAAAAGGTATAAAAAGTCCTGATGGGAAGAAACCCATGATTGGAATATAATAATTGAAGTATGAGTTATTCTGAAGAAACCAAAGCAATAGGAAATGATAGAAGAAAAAGGAAGAATGACATGCAGTTATACATTTAATGTCATTGTGTTAAAATAATCTCCCTTCACAAATCCAAGTCAGTACACTTACCACTTAACATGTGGCTTTAAAGTACCGTAAATGAATAAAAAGTTGTTGATAATATTGAATGTTAAGAAAAAAGAACTTTGTGCCATGGAATTATGTCCCCCAAGAGGTGGTAAATAAGCCTTATTTAATGTGTTTCTGCAAGAAAGCAATTTGATGGGGGATGCTTTAATTTGAAATCATGAAATTAGCAAATACAAAGAGTGAAGAATATCTAGGACTGAACCTTGTAGAACCCTATTCAATAACTCATTCCATTAATGGGAAAAGGTTGAAGGCAGCTCCGAATATTGCTGACTAGCTGTGAGACACCTAATAGAATTTCCATTCAGCTCAACTAATTTCCTAATCAGTATGTCACAAGATATATCTTCAAATGTTTTTATTTTCAAAGAATATAAAAACCAGAAGGGAACATAAAAGTTTTTGCTTTCCTTGTGATTAAAATAATAAACACTATTTTGATGGTGGGCCAGTAGGATACCATGCCATAAATATGCTTGCATTTCATAGCTGTTTATATTGCTTATTACCTGTATTTATTACCATAGAAAAAATATTTAAATTTCAAAAGAAGTGTTGTATATATGTTGAAAAGTGTTGATTGTCTTTAGGAGTTATTCTTAGACCAGATTTTAACATAGTTGCAGTAATATACTGCTTGAAAGGGCTTGTCTAAAGCCATGCTTTTTTGTGTGCTTTTCTGAATCTTTGCCAACACACTTTGAAACAATATATTCTGCTTGTCATTTGAATATATCTGCAGCAGTGCATAACATTTATGTCTCCTTTATCATTTTTTGGGGGGGATAGCAATAGCACTTAGACTTATATACCGCTTCATAGTGCTTTACAGCCCTCTCTAAGTGGTTTACAGAGTTAGCATATTGCCCCCAACAATCTGGGTCCTCATTTTACCCACCTCAGAAGGATGGAAGGCTGAGTCAACCTTGAGCCGGTGAGATTTGAACCACCGAACTGCAGCTAGCAGTCAGCTGAAGTAGCCTGCAGTACTGCACTCTAACCACTGCGCCACCTCGGATGTCATTCAATACTATTTAAAATGTTTAATTTTACTTTCTTCTTGGAATGAATTCATTTCTTTGGAGTATGATTTTCCCCTTTTAACTAAATCCAATGGAATACTACTTAGATGAGATAGATTAAGGTCAAGAATATTGTTTAAAGAAGTTCTGCCTGTCCAGGGTGATAAAGTTTGTAGTTTATCTATTTGTAAGCTTTCTAAATCTGCTCATTCAGTTACAATGGTGCATCAAATTGGCCCTTTGCTTTTCTAAAGTAAGTGGTTCTATTGTTCCATAGAGTTGCATCTAAAGTCAGGGAGAAGAAAACTAATTTTGCAAATGAAGAATACTATTTCTTTAGGATTACTTTTGGACTAATGTTGCTTTTGTACTTACTTTCTATTTTCTCTGTGTATTTTATATAAAGTAATAAGCATATATTAGGAATTCATTTCAACTCAACCCCTAAAAAAAATCCGTACAGCTGGTTTCTGTCTTATTTATAAGACCTTTTTTTTCTTTCATAGAACTCAAGGTTAGATTATTCAGGATTTAATTGCCAGGTAGTCTTTCATCTGTGCACTGAATAATTGTTTCTGTAAGATTTGCCTTGTTGCTGTGTGGGGGAAGTAGGGAGTGTAAATTTTTTAGGTCCAAGGACATTTGGAAATGTTCATCAACAAGTGAAAGCAATGATAATACACACCATGCAAAGAGTTACCACAGTATGAAAGAGCATAATTGTTTCTATTGATGAATCCATTCTTTCAATGAATTAATAATGGTTGCCACCATATGGTATATCTTATTGTGGAATTGGCTGATTAGTTAGATCAGCCAGGGATTTCTAAGCCTTTCTGCTAAAGACCTGTCTCTATTGCCTAGCTCTAGGGTTACTTGTCCAAAGTTTGAGAAACCTGGAGGCTAATAAAATCTTGTGAAAAGTCCTAGGAATACAAGGCAGCACTTGGTGAAAGTAGCTCCTGCCCAAGGATAATAAGTGAAATAATAGAATGAAAAGACTGGACTGGACTGGACTGGACTGGACTGGACTGGACTGGACTGGACTGGACTGGACTGGACTGGACTGGACTGGACTGGACTGGACTGGACTGGACTAGACTAGACTAGACTAGACTAGACTAGACTAGACTAGACTAGACTAGACTAGACTAGACTAGACTAGACTAGACTAGACTAGACTAGACTAGACTAGACTAGACTAGACTAGACTAGACTAGACTAGAATAGAATAGAATAGAATCTGGAAGGCACCTTGGAGGTCTTCTAGTCCAGCCCCCTGCTCAAGCAGGAGAACCTATACCATTTCAGATAAGTGACTGTCTAGTCTCTTCTTAAAAACCTCCAGTGTTGGAGCACCCACGATTTCTGAAGGCAAACTGTTCCACTGGTTAATTGTCCTCACTGTTAGGAAGTTTCTCCTTAATTCCAGATTGCTTCTCTCTTTGACTAGTTTCCAACCATTGAAAGCAACAATTACATTCACCCAAAATTTGAAATGAAAGCAATAAAGTGAATCTAAATCAGGGTGTATCAAGTAATGTAATTGAGAACATATGCGAAGTTTCTTGCAGAAAGTAGGGAATGAAAGAAAACATAATTGTTCACCTAACGTGTTATTGTTAGAGAAACGTAGATTTGGACTGAGTTTCATTTTATAGAAGTTTGAGATATGTAATAAACAGCCTCTTAATAGAATTGGATCCATCTTATATTTGTAGTATAAATGAGTTAGACAGTTTCAATCTAATCAACAGTTCGAGGGAAAGGTGTTAAAATTGATTGTATATATTTTTAGATAAAACTAGAATAAATAATTTTTTCTGGCAGAGTTTCAGAGTCAAAGCACTATAGTGTGCAGTGCTGAGTTGTATTGAATATTGTTTTGTTTTAATTAAAAAGTTGAGCATCTTGGTCTTTCTATTAGTTTCACACTTTGCTTCTAATTTCTATGACAAATTCTCTAGAAATTAGCATATACAGAATCTTGAAAACTATCAAGCATGGGTGTCCATCTGGGGGCTACATGTGGCTCTATACAGCTAGTAATGCTGCTCCACACAATTGTAAACTTTTAACATTATGCGTTTTTCAGAAATATTTATATACATTAACTATTTTATATATTTTATATGCAGCCCAAGACAATTCCTCTTCACTCAATGCGGCACAGGCAAGCCAAAAGGTTGGACACCCATGCTATAAAAGGAAAATGAGATAGTCAGGCACTGCTTGATGCGAGAGCAAGAAAATAGCAAGAAAATAGTTGTGCTTACAAGAGAAACTAGGTTAAAATTCAGACCATTTCAAATTCAATCTTAAAAGTTATTTCCATGGTATTACAGGTAGTCTTATTTATAATTTATTTATTTATAAAATTTATATGCCGCCCAACTCCCAAAGGACTCTGGGCAGCTCACAACATATGAATAAAAAAAAAAAGACAACTATAAAAAACATAGTAAACACAATTTAAAAAAATATATCAGTATTCAAATAAAACATTTACACATACATACATGGGCCAATCAATCGGTTATTGGCCCCAGGCCTGCCGGAAAAGCCAGGTCTTAACGGCTTTACAGAAAGCCAGTAAGGTGGGGGTAGTACGGCTCTCGGGGGGAAGTTGGTTCCATAGAGTCGATGTGGCTACAGAGAAGGCCCTCCCCCACAGACCCGCCAGCCGACACTGTCTGGCTGACGGGACCTGAAGAAGGCCGACCCTGTGCGACCTCACTGGTCGTTGGGAGGAGTGTGGGAGAAGGCGGTCATGCAGATAAACTGGTCCTGAGCCATGTAGGGCTTTAAAGGTAACAACCAACACCTTAAATTGTGACCGGAGCGCAATTAGCAGCCAGTGCAGCTTGCAAAGGATGGAACTCGTGTGGGTGTACCTTGGCACACCCACAGCTGCTCGTGCAGCTGCATTCTGGACTAACTGTAGTCTCCGGACACTTTTTAACGGTAGCCCCATCAAGACGTACCTGTGCAAAGGTCCCCCTGGCCACTGCTGTCAGGTGTTGATCTAATCTCAGCTGTGAGTCCAGGAGGACACCCAAATTGCGAACACGTTCTGAGGGGATTAAGTTTTCGCCCCCCAGAACCAAGGAGGGATGATCAACATGATCCTTCGGAGGTAATATCCACATCCATTCGGTCTTGTCTGGGTTGAGTTTGAGTCTGTTAACTCCCATCCATACCCTTACATCGTCCAGGCACCGGTCTATTACGTCCACTGCTTCACTGAATTGACAAGGGGTGGACAAATACAGCTGAGTGTTGTCAGCGTATTGTTGGAACCTCACCCCATGCCGTCGGATGATCTCACCCAGTGGTTTCATGTAGATGTTAAATAAAAGGGGAGAGAGGACTGAACCCTGAGGCACCCCACAATCGAGGGGCCTAGGGGTCGACCTCTGTCCCCCTGCCAACACCTGACTGTGAACGATCAGAGAGGTAGGAGGAGAACCACCGCAAAACGGTGCCACCCACTCCCAGCTCCCTTAGTCGACACAGAAGGATACCATGGTCGACGGTATCGAAAGCAGCTGAGAGGTCAAGCAGCACCAAGATGGAGGAAAAACCTCCATCTCGGGCTTGCCAGAGATCATCCATCAGCGCGACCAAAGCAGATTTCGTGCTATAACCGGGCCTGAAACCCGATTGGAAAAGGTCCAGATAATCCGTTTCATCCAATAGCCGCTGGAGTTGGAGCGCCACCACTTTCTCAACAACCTTCCCCACAAAGGGAAGGTTGGAGACTGGACGAAAGTTTTTTAAATCAGCTGGATCCAGGGAAGGCTTCTTGAGGAGGGGCCTCACCACCGCAACCTTCAATGGTTGCGGGACGGACCCCTCCCTCGAGGCGTTGATTAAAGCCTGGAGCCAGTCTTGTGTCACCTCCCTGCTGGCAGAAACCAGCCAGGAGGTGCACGGGTCCAATAAACAAGTGGAGGAACTCATCGCTCCAATAGCCTTGTCCACTTCCTCAGGAGTCACTTGGTTAACAAACAATAATTGGTACTAGAATTGCCATTGATAAGTGACTGAGCCATTTAGGAATGGCAATCCTGGTTGTCATTGTTAAGCGAGGACCACACACGTCAATAAGTGAGGATGTCACATGGTTGCCATTTGCAGCCCCCTGCTGACTTTCTTATGGTCTGGTAGCAAAAAGTAGCTTTTGCATCCTGGGATTCGTAATTACATTTATAGTATTACATAATATGTGTACTGCTCTGCTTACAGACAACCTCAGTAAGTCTGTAGCTATATAGAAAATAATTTTCATAGTAATAATAACAAAATGAAAAATTTAAGACTAAGTCAGATTAAAAGATTGCAATATTTTAAATTAAACCAAAAGTTGGTGAGTTATTGTTCCTTTTTTGTCTTTATGGACACTTTAATAGTTTAGATTTTGTGGAACCCAGTCTGAAGAATGATAAAAACAGGCCCTTGACTTCTCTATAGGGGGATATAGAAAATTGAACATCAGGCATAAAACAAATCATTAAGTTCAATATTTTTGACTAGACAATTTATCTACTTATACAGAAATAGAAAACATCCTGAAGCAAAATGATTGTTGGCTTCAAGATTTCTGTATTGGTCTAGCTTCTTAGAGTTTCAGGATTCCAAATCTTCTCTGCTTCTATTTTTTTCTGGTAGATCCTAAACATGAATAAGAACAATGTTTACTAGTTAGGATAGGGATTAAATGTCTGAGTCTGCAGCATGGTGTGCAATTGACATTCACAATGTGGATGAAAAGTTTTTTTTTATTTTGATATTTCAACCATTCAACTGATTTATCTTGCTTATCCTATTTTGCAGTGCTGTCAGACAAAGCAGATTCTATTTCAGTGTAGTCTTTTTTTCTTCATAAATTTCTTGTTTTCATATGTTTCCCCTGCTTCTTCTTTATCTGTAAATCAACCTTCTTCATGTCTGAGGATGATTGGAAATATTCAACATAATTGGGCACCAAATTGGAATAGTTTGCCGGCATCTTCATTCCCTTGTGTATTTCTTGTGAAATCTCACATTTTCAGTTTGTTTGCCACCTTTCTCACATCTTTTTATTTGGGGTACATATTTTTCTTGGAATGCCCCATCTTGCTTCTGATCTTGAAAAGCCATTAAAATATTTTCCCCATTTGTATTTTGTAATTATCATCAATTGCAAATAATTCTATCCTTGTTTCTCTTTCCACTTCCATTAATTTTTCATCTTTATTGAGATAATGACTATAGTGTCCTGATTTCCTTTTGTTTTTACTATGGTACCCTGTTTTCCCCAAAATAAGACATCCCCTGATAATAAGCCCAATCGGGCTTTTGAGTGCATGGCAAGCGCTTATTTCAGGGTTCAAAAAAATATAAGACAGGGTCTTATTTTTGGGGAAACACGGTATATACTGCCTGATATTATATTTGGGCATTTATTAACCAACAGGTGGGAACAACAGTAGAACGTCATAATGGCAAAATAAAAAGTAGGAAGAAAAGCACTCATTCATCTAGATACTTGAGCATATCTTCAATAGAAAGCTGGATAGTTTAATAGAGAATAAAAGGAAAGATCCATGTATTTGAAGTTCAGGAAATGGGTATCAATAAAGCTTAATAAAAAAACATTACTTCCAGTTATGTTTTGATCTTGAATGTGGCTTCACATCTCGCATGAAGAAGTAACTCTGAATGGCATATAATAAAACCAGCAATAATCTTCCATATGAGCTATTTTGTTTTAAACTCAGATTTTCCTTTTTTTTTGTTCCTGTAAAAAAAAAGTTTTACAATCTGCTTATTAGACAATTATCCCACATTCATTTACATTCTTATTCATTTGTCCCTCTTTTCAACTTATAATAAACATATAATATTTACATATAATATATAAATATTAACATGTTAATTCATCCTTACAACTTACTAGTGTATCTATTGTACAGTGGTAATGTTTTAATACAAGGATTACATTTTTTTTCCATTTTTTAGCACCTTTTCTTACTACATTCTTGCTTTTATACCTTCTTAAATTTCATCGAGTTTTCTAACCTTTACTTCTGTTATTTAACCATTTATACCAGTCATCCCATATTTTATAGTATTCTGATTCCTCTTCATCATTTATTGCTTTAGTAAGCCTATCCATCTCTGCACATTCTAGAATTTTATTAATCACACAATCTTCTATTGGTATGTTATTATTCTTCTACATCTGAGCGAATGATATCCTTGCTGCTATGATAATATGTAAAATTAAATATTGCGTTTTCTTGTCTTGGTTTCCTGTGAATATCCCTAATAAAAATAGTTCCGGTTTCATTTCTATGCGTTGTTTTGTTATTTCTTCTATCCATTTCCTTATCCTTTGCCAGTACTGTTTTGCTTTGGGACAAGACCACCATAAGTGGTAATATGTTCCTGGGTTGTGTTTACACTTCCAACATTCTGTAAACTCAGATTTTCAACTGGCTTAATTGTTCTTCATATTCTTAGCATTTGCCCCAATGTATAGTAATCATTTGTTTTTACACTCTATTGCCTACTGTAATGTTTACGTGATACATGATGTGAAGTGTGTTTGTGCGGGGCGGGGGGGGGTTGTTTTATCAGTCAGCTTGTAGGAGAGCTTGATGTTAATTTGGACTGAGAATGGGTGGCTACTCCAAGGTCACCCACCTGGTTTCCATTCACAACAGAGAGCTTGAATCTTCCCATTACTACGGTAGTTCAGCATCTTAACTACTGCACCATGCTGATTCTCTTCAACTGGCTTGATAATTTCTATTATTTTTTTGGGGGGGGGAAATGATTGTTTATTTTTTTAAAGAAACATTTATTTATATAATTTATGTGCATACACTTGAGAGTAGGCATTGTCAAAACCAACAAGATCTATTTTTAAGATCTGGAAAGGCACTGCAGTATGAAATATTATGTAATCTCTAGTCTAAACCTATTTTGATGTTAACTTACGTTAACTTATTGACTTTGTGTTAACTGTGTGGGTGCAAATTAATAGGTAATTAACCCATTAAATTAGAATAGTTAGATTACATGGCTGTACTGTGATTAGGTATATCACCATACTTTTTCTGTTGCAAAAGGCAGAAAAGCAATATCAAAATATATTTCAATAATCGGTGACATGGGAGAAAGAATAATTAGCATAATAGTTCTGAACTATTCCCCTGCCAGTAACAGAAAAGTTTTTATTGTCTACCATGCTTAGTTGATTAAAAATAAATTGGATCAATTTTGCTTAGAAATAGAGTATAATAAATGTATTAGCCTTATTTCCTGAAATTGATTAGCATCTCTATATACATGAGGAGATAGTTCTAATCAAAACTAAGAGAAAATCATTTTAACAAATGGAAAATATTAAAATGTTTTGTTTCTGTCAAAAAGAGGGTGCAATTATAAAGCTGATTGTCTCCAACTGCTTTCTGCCACAGAGTGATAACACATCATACATCTATTCATCTGGCTATAGCATAAGTTGCAATCATTTAATTGAAAAAAATAAGCTAGCAGCAAGTTTTTTTTAATAATTTTTTTTTGTTCTTACTGCTTTCAGGAGTTAAAACAAATCTAATCTTCAGGGAGGAAGTTCTGAAGTTTTCATTGAATTTTGAGAGTTGATTTTCAGCCTCACTGCTTGGCAATCAGAAGCATAGTAATTTCCAAGATAGGCTTCATTATAGTTACTGGGCTAGGGAAAGAATAGCATATAAAGCAATAAAATAGATATGTATTACCAAATTGGAATTATGAAAATTGAATTGGCTTTCAAGCAAATAGCACAGTTAAGAAAGGCATACACATATCAGCTAAAATCTAAAGTAATAGTGATGATATTAGACTGCCTCCTGAAGATGGAAAATAACAGATACATGAATATGTGTGATTTGAAAAATGTGCACTAATACTTTCTTTGCTCAAAAGTATAGCTTTCATGTGAAGTAAAATAAGTTGACTATTGGTGCAACCCTCTAGTTCAGTGATGGCAAACCTTTTTTGGTTCGTGTGCCAAAAGGGGGGGAGCGTGGGGGGGTCATGCACGTGCGTGCCCACACCCATAATTCCATGTGCCCCCCCCGCACATGCACACGTGACCCACCCGCCCCCGACACTCGATGGCATGCCTGTTTTTCGCTCTCCCCAGGCTCCAGAGCGTTTCTAGGAGCCTGGGGAGGGCGAAAACGGCCTTCCCCCCCCGGAGGCCAGAAATGGCCCGTTTCAAGTTGGGAAACGGGCCATTTCTGGCCTCCGGAGGGCCTCCAGTGGGGGGGAAGGCCATTTTCGACCTCCGCAGGCTTCTAGAAAGGCTCTGGAGCTTGGGGAGAGCAAAAAACGGGCCTTTCCCACCCCCTCCGGAGGCTGAAAACATCCTGTTTCCCGACTCCCAGTGGGCCCAGAAGGCCCGAAAATCACATGCGCACCGGACCTGAGCTCGCGTGCCCACCGATATGGCTCCGCGTACCACTTGTGGCACGCGTGCCATAGGTTCGCCATCATGGCTCTAGTTTGATTTCTAGATGTCACTCAGCAGTTGCTAGAACCAACTGTGGTGCTTTAAATCTGTAGCATTTACTGGTCCGTGTCCATAGTTAGAAAATAGCATATGAGCTCCAAAAAAAAAAAAGAAAGACAGTTTAAGATAACTCTCCTCACATTCCAAAGAAAGATGAATTCATTTGTCATCATACCACTTTCTTGGTAAATCTAAGATAATTCTTTCATTGCAACCTAAACTGTTTGGTGGGATCTGTTGTAGAAAATGTAGTAGTTGAGAGTCCGAAATGATAAAAAGTAATGCAAGGGTAATGTATGAATGCTAGAAAGAAGGTAATAATGTGGTAATGGAAGTAGCACCTGCTGATGGAATGACAGTTGTAATTTTCCCTTCCCCTTATTATCCTCAAACATTTAAAAGAAAAAAAATCTGTATGGGAGGTATATGGGTATGTGTGTATGCATGTATATAAATTATAATAGTAACTCCAATACAGGGAGTCCTCGATTTACAACAGTTCGCTTAGTGACTGTTCAAAGTTACAACGGCACTGAAAAAAGTGACTTATGACCATTTTTCACACTTAATTCCATTGCAGCATCCCCATGGGCACGTGATTTACCTTCAGATGCTTGACAACTGACTCATATTTATGACGGTTGCAGTGTCCTGGGGTCATGTGGTCACCTTTTGCATCCTTCTGACGAGCAAATTCAATAGAGAAACCAGATTCACTTAACTATGTTACTAATTTAACAACTGCAGTAATTCACTTAACAAATGTGGCAAGAAAAAGTTGTAAATTGGGACAAAGCTCACTTAACAAATTTCTCATTAGCAACATAAATTTTGGGCTCAATTAAGATGGTAAGTTGAGGACTACCTGTATAGCTGGACAGTTGTATCTATCAAGTCCAACTGGAACTACTGTAAAGTAGCAAAACAATAATTTTGGGAAGAAAATAGTTTTGCATGTATACAACTCCCCAAGAATATTTAAGGAAAATAAAAGGAAATTAAGAATCCAAATGCCAATTTATACACCCATTCCATAAAAATGATTCTGTAGATCAGTTTTCCAGTTCTGCAGTGGCCTATAGTTCTCCAAGAAACTAAGGGAGAAAAAAAACTGCAGCCAATATTCTATCACTAGAGCTTTGCTTCTTGATCAGGGTTTCTTGATTTTTTTCTTTTTTTAATTAACATGTTCTGTGATCTGAAAAAGTTGGAAACCACTTGCAGTAGACAGTCCTCCTTCTAAGGATTTTAGCTACATTATTTCCACTGGATTGCACGGGAGTAAATTATTTTAATGACTAAATCATTTTCCAAACTTTTATTAGACGTTTGTTGAATATTTTTCATTACAACAATTTAATTCGTCTCAACTCTCAACTTTTTTGATTTGGTACTGAATTCCATCTAATAGTCAATAATTGATACTTGTATTAAAAGTAGATGCTTGCCAACCAATGGCATTTAATTATTAATGTGAAGTACATAAAATAATCAGAATATTTGTTATGTTATAATAGCAAAAGATACAAGGCAGGTGAAATGTTCACATTCTTATCTTTTATGAATGTTTTATGAAAGTTTTATGAATGAGGAGTCAAAGTATGTAGGGCATAGAAACTTACAGAAAACTTGCTGTGTTGGCAAATAAAAGTTTATCATGGTAAGTAAATTATTATATAGTTATAATATAAAACAGCTCAAAACCCTCAATTGATCATTTAATTATAATTATGATTATTGAATGTTTTATTATTTATAATTATGGTAATTATGATTATTTAACAATAAAGAAATAGCAATAGCAATAGCACTTAGACTTATATACCGCTTTACAGTGCTTTACAGCCCTCTCTAAGCGGTTCACAGAGTCAGCATATTGCCCCCAACAATCTGGGTCCTCATTTTACCCACCTTGGAAGGATGGAAGGCTGAGTCAACCTTGAGCCAGTGAGACTTGAACTGCCGAACTGCAGCTAGCAGTCAGCTGAAGTAGCCTGCAGTACTGCACTCTAACCACTGCGCCACCTCGGCTCGAGGTGGCTCACAAAACACCAGACAATATTAAAAATAATATAAGAAACAGCAAAACCAACTAGAATACCCTTTTCTTCATAGCAAGTGAATTTATCCTAAAGTTTTCTTTCTCTAAATAAATATAAGATTAAAAAAAACCACTGCTGATTCTGGAGAAATACTAATGAAAATAAATGCACTTTTAGTTCTTTGAAAGGATTCTCCAGGCTAGATTTTGCCATTAAACCTTCATTTGTTATGACCAAGCTCACTGCCCATAAGAAAGGACAGAAGACAATAAATTTACTGTTTACCTTCCTTTCTTCTCTGTTGCCCAATACTCAAGATTTCTGTAGTAACTAAGCAAATTTGTTAGAAAAGGGAAGTACAAAGAATAAAACAATAATTTGGAGTAAAGATATTGTATATAATAAAATCACAGTAAATGAAGCAGCAAAACAGTAAAGGAAATTAAAGCAGCAGTAAAATTGTATTTAAAGACCTTGAAGATTGAAGACCTGGAGCGAATAGATTTTAGATGAGTATCTCTGGGAAGGAATTCTGCAAACAGGACCTTACTTCTAAAAACAAAATCGACCCCCTTTCGTCATTTAGCATGTACCTTACTCCAAGATCACCTTAAGAAACATTTCCAATGCAGATATTTTGGGCCCCAGTAACATGAGACAGAAATACAAAAATAGATGATGATCTGATAATCTGGTCCAAACTATTTAAGTTTCAATTCTATGGTTTTCTAAACTGAAGGTGATTTAGATCCATCTATATTATTCATAAAGGTTCTTTCCTAATGCCTGATAGGGCTTTATCTTAATAATAACTAGTATGGAGAATAATCTATTGTATGCCAACAGATGTTTTCCTTCATGCAAGTAGCTATGTGTGATATGAGACTTTGTGTCTTAGAACTGGTTTTTCAATTAATTTTAAACTTAATTTCCTAATCCTCCTCCTTATATCATATGATTTCTACAAACAGCCCATTTTTCTTTAGAAGTTATAAAATTTATTTCCCTTATAAACTTTCCACCGTACTGATTTTAAATTGCACACAGTGGTGATACAACTTTTGGGGATAACTATAGATCAGTTTATCTAAAACTTCTGTAAGACCCATGCTGTGATTTACGTTTATTTTGTGCTAATTTCTGTAACATTTAGAATTATTTTCAGCAATAAATCAAACAGTCAATCAATCAAGCTGTTAGACAGGCTGCTTATAGAATTTAGCAATTTCTTGACGGTTCCAGTATACTTGCATTTTGATTATTTTTTTCCCCTGTCATTCCAGTTTGACGGAGAGAACATGTATATGGGAATGAATGACAATAACCAGGAATTCCTCTCAGCAAATCAGGTAAAATGAATTGTCTTTTAAAGGATGTATTGGTTTAGGATATCCTCATAATTTGCTTATGCAATATTGAAGACAGAATCTAATCTAGAGGGATAAAATGAAGATGGGGTACCAATACACACAGATTATCAGCTCCAAAGACTAGCCTGTTCAATGTGAAAAGATAGGTAGTCTGGCCAGAAAAAAAATGTTTATTTAGATTCATAGTCTCCCCCCCCCGCCCCCCGTATAGCCATAGCAGAAGCGCTTCTGTTGGGTGACTTTTGGTATGTCTCTTGGCCAGATAGCTACTTCTATTAAATGAGCAAGTAAGTGACAGATATTTGCAAATCTCTTTCATCCATTCTATTGTTCCACTGAATTGTTCCACTGGAAGTTGACGGAAGACTAAAATATACATTTATATATAATGTGCTTTATGTATGTACATTGTGCAGGAATGTGGGTGTATCTGTCTTGTATTTATGTGTACGCATCTACTTTCCTCCCCTTGGTGACTTCACTTTCATGTTTCTTGGACAGTATTACTATATAGTAAGTTTTCACTTACTACTGATTACACAACCTCCTCAGCAATCCACAAACTAAATAATACAAAAGAAAAAGAAAGGCATTAGAGGGAAAGTTTGGAATTTATTTATCTATATAGCTTAGAACAGTGATGGCGAACCTTTTTTGGCTCGGGTGCCAAAAGGGTGTGCCCGCGCGCGATAACGTGCACATGCGTGCCCACACCCATAATGCAGTGCCCTCCCCCGCGCATGTGCACAACCCCCATGCATGCACACAACCCCCGCTACCCCCCGCGCATGCGCACAGACCTCATTGAAACCTCCGGACTTTCTGTAGGCCCGTTGGGCTGTTTTTCACTCTCCCCAGGGTTCAGGAAAGCCTCCTGAAGCCTGGGGACGGCGAAAAATGGCCCAACGGGCCAATCAGAAGTTCGGAAACGAAACGGAAGTGGAGCTGCCCTACTACTTACCTTCAGATAGTTGCAACCAGGCCTCGCACACCTCGGCCCATTTCTTCTGCAGCAAGGCTTTCCTGAAGGCCTCTGTAGCCGATAACAGAGCTCCAGATCGATCCAGAGCTCTATTATCAGCTGTAGAGGCCTCTGTTATTGGCTACAGGGGCCTTCAGGAAAGCCTTGCTGGCTGCAGAAGAAATGGGCCGAGGTGTGCGAGGCCTGGCTGCAACTGTCCAAAGCCGAAGAAGTTCCTGAAAACCTCTGACAGCGAAAAGGAGGCTGGGGGTGAGCACACAAGTGAACTTCCGGTTGGCCCGTTGGGCCGTTTTCACCATCCCCAGGCTTCAGGAGGCTTTCCTGAAGCCTGGGGAGAGCGAAAACAGCCAAAAAGAAGGCCAAAAATCAGCTGGCCAGCGCACGCATGCGCCCTGGAGCTGACATAGGGCAATGCCTCGCGTGCCCTCAGATATGGCTCCGCGTGCCACCTGTGGCACGTGTGCCATAGGTTCGCCATCACTGGCTTAGAAAAATAAAGAAATTAGATCACCTTGATTCTAAGTGATTTTGAGCAGCTTACACTTTAAAAGCAAGAATAAAAAAATTAAGAAACCGTTCATGGATATCCAGAAATGTAAAAACAAACATACCTACAAAAACCTACTTGTTAAGCAGCCATCCCTGATGCCTGAGAAAACAGACATATTCTCCATCCTGGGGAGGAGCCAGCATTCAGGATGGGTTGTCCTCGTCCAATCCGGTTTTAGGAACGAGTCTGTCTATTTTTTTATTTAGATTAGGATCCGCTTCCTGTAGTTCCAGATTTGACTCGTCCTCTCATGAGAAGAACGCTGGTACCTGGACTCCCATCCTAGATTCAGTAAAATCACCAAAATTTGGTCTTTTTATTTTCTAAATTCACTTCTATCATCTGAGCAATTCTGAAAGAGCCACTAGATGGCTTCATCGAGTAGAAATTCGCTGTATCCATTCAAGCAAGAAGGAAGGAATTCGGCTTAGTTTTGGACNTCTCATGAGAAGAACGCTGGTAACTGGACTCCCATCCTAGATTCAGTAAAATCACCAAAATTAGGTCTTTTTATTTTCCAAATTCACTTCTATCATCTGAGCAATTCTGAAAGAGCCACTAGGTGGCTCCATCGAGTGGAAATTCGCTGTCTCTATTCAAGCAAGAAGGAAGGAATTCGGCTTCGTTTTGGACGGTTTGAATTCCCCCCCCCCATTCCCCCCTTC
>QLTV01003132.1:4046384-4076019 GCA_003457575.1 Thermophis baileyi | reverse complement strand
GGCAGGCAGATGTCTGCCTGGCTGGTTGAAAGTGCTGAAGAAGCTAGTCACAGTTCTCCTGGCCCAAGCCCTCGTCGCCACTGTTAGATAGTGGGTAGAGATGACAGGAGACAGACTTCCAAGCAGTTCTTTATTTCAGCTCTTGTATCAGCAACCAGCGAAAAGCAGTCTGACAGCTTGCCCTTTTATAGGGAGCTGTCAGATAGACCAGCCAGGCAGGCAGATGTCTGCCTGGCTGGTTGAAAGTGCTGAAGAAGCTAGTCACAGTTCTCCTGGCCCAAGCCCTCGTCGCCACTGTTAGATAGTGGGTAGAGATGACAGGAGACAGACTTCCAAGCAGTTCTTTATTTCAGCTCTTGTATCAGCAACCAGCGAAAAGCAGTCTGACAGCTTGCCCTTTTATAGGGAGCTGTCAGATAGACCAGCCAATAGCGTTTGAGCTTTTTCCCGCTCAAACGCTGGACCTGGTTGGAACCATGCAACACAGTTGAAACAGTTAGAACATAACAATAAGTTTACATGGATTGACCCAGAATAGTGGTGCAAGTCATTGAACTTGTTGCTCTTTCTCCTGATTGGAAAAATAACAGCACAACAAAATAATAAGCTGACCTAGAACTTCAGGGCAGGTGGAAATGCAATCCATGTAGGATCAGGTAATCTCATTGGATAATTTTGAGCTAGTTTTTAACTTTAAGTCCAATGTATTTATATACAGTATTTGCCTTGAGCTGTTGGGGGGGGAAAGATGAGAAATAAATACTGTAATGAATAAATAGGCTTGAATTGGTGTTAAATGTTATGATGATCATCTGCAAAACTGTCTAGTCTCATTTAATTTTATAGATTATGGAATGGATAGAAAATAAGGTTTTAAGTGCCTTCAATTAATATTAATATTTATAAAAAATTAAACTTACTGCAAAATGAAGCCTAAATTTGGAAGTGCCAAAGAGAAGGATGAGTGAGTAGTTCTGCCTTCTTTCTGTTGTACTTATATATGAAGATATCCTGTTATTGATCATAGTTTTTCTTAAATAACTCTTTAGTCTCTGTGTGTGTGTGAGAGAGAGAAGAGATGATAGATTAGATTAGATAGATGATAGATAGATAGATAGATAGATAGATAGATAGATAGATAGATAGATAGATAGATAGATAGATAGATAGAATATGCAACATTGGAAGAATAAATACAAGGAAGTACTGTATCAAGGGACTATAAGGAATGTAGTGATTAATATTAAACACCTTTCCCAGCATGATGCATGGTAGTACTCTCATGTGCCATTTTGAAATAATCACTATAATGTTATATTCAGTGTAATGGAATACAGACTCACCATATATCATTTTACCCTCGAACAAGAGTAATATTGAGCTGAATGTGAGTGCAAGGGAAGATCTAGGCAGCTGAATTTTGCATGAGCTCCTGTCTGACAAAAGATTTCTTAAAGCACTGAACCAGGAAGACATTACAATGATTTAGTCTGAAAGTAATGAAAATCTTAGTAGTAAAAACATGGATGTCTCAGTACTAGTCTTCGTTTTACCATGATGGTTGATGGAGCCTAAATGAATAGGTCTGTGTCTCCTGTGTTTACTATGATGCAGTAAAATAGCATAGTTTGGGAGAGTAAGAAAACAGAATGATGATGCTTAAAGTTGTTTTTTGGTATAGATCAGAGTTCCCCAACCTTTACAGCAGGGGTCCTCAAATGACGGACCATGGGCCAGATACAGCCCGCCGAAGCCATTAATCCAGCCCGCGTGGGACCATGAGGCTGCCCCGCCCACATCGTCCCACCTGCCCGCCGGCCCCCACCCGCCTTCTGGAGGCCAAGGAGGCCAAAAACGTGATGTGCGGAGGCCTCAGGAGGCCAAAAACGGGCCTGTTTTTGGGCGGCAGAGTGATTCTGGAGGCTGAGGAGACCAAAAATGGGATGCATGGAGGCCCCGGGAGGCCAAAAATGGTCCCGTTTTTGGGCAGCAGAGTGGGTCTGGAGGCCGAGGAGGACAAAAATGGGACACGTGGAGGCCCCAGGAGGCCAAAAATGGGCCTGTTTTTGGGCGGCAGAGTGGTTCTGGAGGCCGAGGAGGCCAAAAATGGGCCCGTTTTTGCCCTCCCCATCTTCCAGAGAAAGAGGGAGGGAGGGAGGGGGAGACAGAGAGAGACAGACACACACACAAACAGAAGTCCCTCACACACACCCCAAGGCAGCCGCATCCCTTCACTAACCTGCTTTCCACCTCCAGGAGCATAACAAATTAAAGTTCAATTTGTGCGTATTTTTAATGGACTGCTAAATTGGCCATGACCACCCAGTCACATGACCACCTAGCCATGCCCACCCAGCTGGTCTGCCCCCCTAACAGTCTGAGGGACCGTGAATTGGCCCCCTGTTGAAAAAGTTTGAGGACCCCTGCTTTACAGTTTTGCAACGGGGGAAGAGGGGATAGTTCAGCGTGAACAGGGGGCAAGTGTGTGTGCACAGCTCCATTTGCTCAACCGGCAGGCATGTGCACCCACCCTGTGCACTCACCTGCCACTTCCGCGGCCCGGGGGTTGGAAACCTCTGGTATAGATGGTTCCAGAAAGTTGAATTTTGTACAAAATCCACTGCCTTGTTTAATGATCATCTGCAAATATGAATGTGATAAAAATGTAACTGTCAGGCACAAGAAACCAGAAGATAGGATAGAGTTCAAAAGCACTGCAAGTTTATTCTACGCAACCTATATACAAGAATCTGAATTACTAACAGTCAGTGTGAATTGGCACCAGATAAGAGTCAACAGACTTCAAAAGGGGGGGGGGCTGGTCATAGGTGTCTTTTGGGAGTGTAGGGACTCTAGACTGATGATGCATTTGAACCTGCCATTGGTCATCTACAGTAAACTTTATGATCAATCTTCGTAGTTACAATTTTCACAGATCTGTGAAGCAAAGGAAAGCAGATGTAAGATTTAAACACAGTGACCACTTACCCTAATCCTTGAATGGCCAGCGTGATTTGTGGTCACTAAACAAGGACTACCTGTTTATGAATGTCTTAAACAATAATTGGAAAATCTTCCTGGATTAGATAGGAAATCACATATGAGTAATAAGTGGGATTATTGTGTGTGTTGTGGGGGGAGTTGGAGGAAATAGTCTATAACACAGAGAGATTAGAGCAAGGCAAAACTTCCTGCTGGAATCAAATCATAGTGATCGCTATTATATTTGATCGCCTCGATTTCAATTTCTTCAAACATTAAAGGAACTTGTTGAAATTAAATATCAGGGTCCACAAATTTTGATTGGCTCTGATCAACCAAAATCTATGTCTCAGAAATGTAACTGTATCTCAGAACTAGGAAAAATTGAAGCAAGTTAAAATGGTGAGGACTCCTATTTACAGTCACACTTAACTTAATGGCTAATTTAAAGCAGTGAAGACATACAGAATACAGGTTATTAATCAGAGATAAGATTTTCTCACAGTCATATTTTCCAAAAATTTATACAGCAAAAATGAAAAACTAATTGGCCACAAATTCAGAGTAAAACATTTGGGGGAAATCATGCTACAGATTAGTGGGAAATTTGATGGAAGGTAATATGTGTTCTGTTTAATAGAAATGTAGTTGTCTAGGAGAAAAAAGATATTAATCTTATGAAAATGAGTTTCAACAAAATCTCATAGAATGACTCAGCATGTGGAATAGTTTTTCTCAAGATTTTTTTCAAATAATCTGAATTTTTAAATAAAGATTTCTAGGCTTCTGTTCTTTCCATCTTATTTATGAACAGTATTGTGACTGTTTATGTCATTTACTTCTCTGTTTATGTATGCATTTATTTATAAAATTCGATAGTGTGTGTTGTATATGAATGCATACAGCATATATAAAAAAATCACACATGACAGTTTCCAAACTTTCATTTACAGAAATTGATGATCAGTGGCCCCAAGATTTTTGCATTTTACTTTTCCCTTTGACCATTATAGCTGAGAATTGGTCATTTTCAGGAAGAACATACAATGTCATGCTTAAAATATGCTTAATACACAGCTAATTATTTTTATCACCTTTATATTTCTACCAGTTAGGGGGTTTTTTTCCTTCTAGTTCCCAAAGTGTCTGTTGTGTACACTCTTGTTGCAAGAGATTGTCAAGAAACAGATACATAATGAGATTTCTGAGGTAATTCTGATAAATGGTTGTTAATCATTGCTGTTGTTTCAGTGTTGGCACCTTAGTTGCAGTGTCCACTTGCACTTACCTAGTACTTATAGTAAAGCTTATTAAAACATGATGCAATTTGGGTTTTAATCTGGTTTATTGCAGATGCTAATTTGGGTTGAGAGGAAGTGACTGGCCCAAGAACATCCTGCTATCTTCCATGCCTAAGGGAAGACAAGATCTGTGTTCCTCCACTCTTAATCCATTACTTTAACAACCATATTACATTGGCTGTCATCAGGTTTAAAACTGTATATTTGGGATTATATAACATATACCCCATTTAACAGTGTTCTGTGAGCTTCTCCTTATGCTACTTTATGCTAGATATCTCCTTAGGCACCTTTACAATATATCAAGTACTGTAAGCAGTCAGTTTATTTCTTTACACTTTTGTTATGTGAGGTATTCTCTTCTCTCTCCCACTTTTTTAACTTCTTTTTTTTAATTTTAATTTTGAAATAAAATATAATAAAATATATATTTGAATTTTCTTTAACCCTACCATCTCAGTAGTTTCCTCACTTCTTTTAAGACATGCCTCACTGAAACATTTATATTTATACCTTCTTCACAACAGGATACTTAGCCTGTAAGAGGTTACTTGGGAGCCATTTGCTTTAAACAGGAAAGCCTTATTGTCCACTTTAGTGTTTGGATGGAGGCCTGTGCAAACAGGAAGAAGACTTAGCAAAGAAAATTGACTAAGAGAATGCAGTTCTGATATTCTTTTTTGCATCCATTCCCCATCTCCTAGAAGAGTATCTTTGTGAGCTTTAATTATGAGTGGAGAATTAATAGATTTGGGAGAAGTAAGTTTCTAAAGTTTTGTTCCTAGCATTTTAACTTTTCAGACATTGGAAAGTAATATTGTGGGTTCCATATTAAGAACTGATTCTGTACAGACAGCAGACTTGTAAGGAAATAGATTTTCTGTTCACACAATGGTCAACCTTGATCCTATCCAGGATTAAAAGGAGAACACATTTGCTTCTGCCACATCACCACCACTATCCTTCAAATACAAAATTAAGAATCAGAAAAAGAATCCTAAACTTCATGTAATTAGCCTTTATTTCATGAGATTTTTCATTTTTAGATTGTTTGGGATTGCCATTTATTTAGAAGAGCATTGCAACAGATCATTTAAGATGCTTAGTTATATTATAATTGGAGTCAATTGTCATTATATAGACTGTACCTCTCTGCTAACTCTTTGTTGTATCTGTGTATTCCTTATAACCTGCCCACATAGGAACCACATAGGGAAAATAAGCTCATATGCATGAGCCACGGTGGCTCAGTGGTTAGAGTGCAATACTGCATGCTACTTCTGCTGACTGCCGGCTGCCTGCAATTTGGCAGTTCAAATCTCACCAGGCTCAAGGTTGACTCAGCCTTCCATCCTTCCGAGGTGGGTAAAATGAGGACCCAAATTGTTGGGGGTAATATGCTGACTCTGTAAACCGCTTAGAGAGGGCTGTAAAGCACTGTAAAGTGGTATATGTCTAAGTGCTATTGCTAAAACAATTGATAATTTTGCTGCCAGTTTCAGTATCTGTGCATTTTTATTTTGCAGAAGAACACCCCCCCCACCCTTTCCACTATACCTCAGAAATTGCTACGAATACCCTCTACATTTGAATGAACTTTCTTCTCCTTGCCTCCCGTAATCCCTTATAGAAAGCCATCAAGTTCTCATATAACCTTGGGGTTCCATAAATCACAGTTTGAAAAATCCTGCTGTAGAGTTGTTAGCAATGTTGCTCCCTCTTTTTTTAAAAAAAAGTTCATACACAATTCGATTTACACTCTAAACTTTCACCAGTCGTCAAAGAACTTTGTATTGTTGATAGAAAAGCAAAACTATAGCTTAGGTTTTTCTTACTTAAAATTTGAGCAAAGAGAGTGAAATTCATATTGTATTGTCTTTTTCTGCTTCCTTTGTTAGGGAAGCCAATGGATCTAATTACTATGAAGATTACAGAGTATCAGTGAGAAAAAGGAGTTTCTGCAAGCATTTTGCATTAAACGTTCAAACATAACAGTTTACAAATAATGATATTATTTTTAATATTAGTATTACTTGGAAATGATTCTTGAATTTTTATTTAAATATAATATCCATGAAATTAAAAAGGATCGGAGACTGTACTATTAATTCTAGCCCGATGAAAGTTAGCTTCCATTTTGTAGCAGTAGAATAAATGGGGAGTGGGGGAGGTACTGAACAGTATTACATTTGCCAGACTAAACTAATGAGGTATTTTTTGTCATTGACTTTAAGCATGCACTCAAGCAAATGGAAAAACCGTTCTAATTTCCAGAAAAGAAAGCTGCCGGAGAAAAAGGATGGTGGTAGTGGTGATAGAATGGTTGCAATTGTTTGTTAAAATATAATTATCTGTATATGTAATATTATGTATGGAGAGATTTCGGATCTCTTCTGCAGAATGTTTGAATTGATGTTAATAGCCCTGTAAGAAAAAGAAGCTTACATTCTTCTTTTTAAAAGAGAATAAAGGAAGAACTTGAACTGGAAAATTTATTAGAATTCCCATTGGGCTATAATAAAGATTCATTTTACACAATACACAGACTGTTTACAGTGGACAATTTAGTTTCCTTCCAACAATTATGAGTGAAATTGAATCTCAGGAAATGTTACTTTTCTCCAAAATTAGAAATAACAATAAAGATATCCCTGAAAGTTTATAGAATGGGTGAAGCTGGGGAGGAAAAAGAGGGTGGGGAAGAACTATTAGACTTTATTTAAAGAATTTCAGATGGCTTATAAACAAAAGCATAGCTTTGTGCCGTGATTAAAGATTGAACATTTTCCCTGCAGCTCTGTCTGTGTAGCATGGAGATAGGATTATGCTCTGTGTGCAGGGCTGCTGCTGACAAGACTCCAAAGAGCACTTTATGTGTGAGAGCAATGTGGGCTCATCTTGATTTGGTAAATGGTAATTAAATTTAGCATGAGGTGTTTCTTTGTGAATAATGTAAAGCTTTCGGCTAGCCATTTGGGAGGCACAGCTGTGCTATGTTTACTTTTGCTCCTATAGCAATGATAAATCCTGTCCCTCATTATACAAAAGGAGGGTGATACTTATCTGACAGGGCTTGCTAAAAGAAGGAAGTATATGTGTATTCTTTTTTCTTTTCTGTTTGTTCCTTTTTCTGAGAGCAAACGAAAGTGAGCAAGAGAGAGTTAAAACTAATGACAGCCTAACAGATTCATTTCTGTTCTAATTCTGTCATCCATCCATAATAGTAAGCTTAATAATTCACACATGAAAGACTTAACTTAACACAGACTTTCTCTGTGTTTTACTATTTTGGATCAGAAAGGGAAAGAGTGGGAGAGATAATTATTTCATTCTGAGAAAAGCTACAGCTGCTTCTTTGGACGTGTCTAAAAGAAACTACATAGATCTAAACTCTCATATAAAATACATTATCTTTCAACAAAAGTTATGATTTGGCGAACCAGACATAACCTTCCATACATTTACACGGGTAGGAATAGTGCTTGCTCATCTGTATTTTCTACAGCCGTCTATATTTCCCATATAGTCCTCTCAAAAACTTGGGACAGTGTGCAGTTAATGAGAGAACTATTGCAGGATGGGAAAATTGACAGCTCCTCCTTGTTACCCTATATGCAGAAATAATTTATATGTATATAAAAGCCTTTTTAAAAAAAAATTGTAAACAAGATACAAGCAGCTCCCACCCTTTGGGAATTTGGGAAGATAATTAAGACTTGGTTGTTCCAGGAAACCTATAGGGACTAAAGTAGATATCTGAAGTGGATATTACTGTTCTGCAGTTTGTGATGGTATATATTTTTATTGATGCAAAAGGTTTATTAACAATTAAGTATTGTTAATGCATTGTTTTAGCCCTTGTAGATGGAGTGTGTATCTCACTTGGAGATTGTTCCAATTGAAGCGGCTGATAAGTAGTAAATTAACAAATATGCAGTCATATTCACAGGACTTCATATAATTTCTGTAGTAGGGCATTGATAGTTACTCTTGCTCCTCATTTCAATCATGTTTATGTTGCCTTAAAACTTCTGCACCAGTTACCAATGTCAGAGGTATGGCATTTGAGGAACATAAGAAATAGAAGAGCTATATACTTGGCAGTCCGGAACATTCTTGAGAGGTGAAAATCATGCTTATTTTGTCAAAATATTTGGAATATTTGGTTTATCAGATCACTGAATGCCAATTTTAATTAATATTTCAGTACATGTGAAGATATTTTTTTGCATAAATACATGGCCTTGTAAGCAAATCTTATGCAAATTCCAATAATAAAAGGATGTTTTTGCATCTGAGTAGGTGGGAAAATACCAACTGAGCAATTAAATAACATATCTGAAAAAATAAGCCTGTAGAAAAATATATAATTAGACTCCTGAAATAAAATTGCAAGTAATAAGTAATGTATGTACATTAGCAGCAATTCCCAACCTGTAGTGCCAGGATTGTTGTTTTGGTAGTCTGTATGATATTCAGATGGTCTTTGGTGTAGGTACAAAAATAACATGAGAGAGAGAAAGGGATGGAAGTGGAGAATAAGAGAGATTATTTTTAATAATCATGTAGATGCCATCTGACTAATATGATTTTCCAAAGATTTTAAGGACTAAATTGCATAAAGGAAAAAGTTGATTGAGTTGGGAATCATTGCTCTAGACATATTTCCACACTGTAATATACGTATAAAGTCAAGAAACTGATCTATATTACTCAAAATTCATCTTACTCAATTTCTTTCACAATCCTATTTTCAGCATGCATCTCATGGTGAATTTCTCTAACAGAAAGTTTGTTCAAGCTTGATTTACATAGACTTAATACATCCTGAAAGTGGTTTTGAAATTTAAATGTTCCTGTGTATTAGTAGCTTAAATATACAATGCACTGCACGTTATCCTGGTTACTATATTGTTATTAGTAATTGCATAATTTGATGGCTGAATTAATACACTACAGATTTCATGCAGATGTTTGATCAACCAAGACTAGCACTGATGGTGTTACCTAGTTTGGGTAATGAAACATCTCCAAAAAAACAACCAAGTTCAGAGAGCACCAAGCTCAAACCTGCACTAAAAATATTCTCCTTTACTAACATTACTTTCAGCATAATAAGCATAGAGTGTATAAGTGAAGTCTGGAAATATTTACAAGTAAATGAAATGTTCAATATATGCTCTGAAGTTTACTTTTTATCTCAGTTTTAGGTTGGTCAAAACATTTTTAGGTTGGCCAGTCTTGTTTTTCTGTTTCTGCATTTCTCGGCATATATTTGGGGTTCTAAATACATACTTGCCTTCTCCAATTTAAATGTTTTGCAAAGGCATTACGACTGTAATTGCCAGTATTCAGACTGGTATAATGTGCCATTTTTACTGGGAATTGGAAAATAGTTCTATAGCATTTTCCCATTCAAAATCCTTTGCAGTTATCAAATTTGTGATACATTTGGTAGAAGTTCAGGGATATTTATTCAAACTCTTCCTTACGTTTCTACTAAGAAGTGCATATTGGTAAAGCTCTGAAAAGTGAAAGTAAGACTCCAATATTTATTTTTGAAAGTGAAGAACATGTGGCAAGTAACAAACATATATTGACACTATTTTCAGTATGATGCCTTGCATGGTTTGAAGGAAAGCTACCAGTTTGTGTTTGTCTGCATCCTATGATGTGAGTCTCTATACAAGTGTAAAATATATGCTAATTGAGAATACAGTTTTGTCAAGTGCTGTCTTCTGAATGGTTTTTATGTTATTTAAAATTTTGATTGGGAGCCTCTCAAGAGTTTGTTATAAGATGGAAAGCTATATAAATGTTTTAAATAAATAAGTAAAAATGTGTGTTTGTCTATTACAACTCAGCTATCATTGGTAAATATATTATACAATACAATTTTTTCATTTGTACCCAAAACACATAGAGCCCTCCTTGAAAGAGGAAAAACACTCATTCCCTTTATTTGCTAAGTGTATATTATGATTTAATATAACAGAAGACAATATGGGAAATAAAACAATAGTAAAAAGAAAGGAATAAAAACAGTACAACAAAAAGTGCATATGCCTATATGTATATAGGCAGGCGTATATTATATTTGTATGTTATACTTGAGATCCATAGGAGCTGAGATCAAAATAAAAGAAACAATATTGCTGAGCAATTAAAATGACATGGCTAAGACAACCCTCATTCATGGCATTAATGCAAATACCAACCACATGGAAATACATGCAGTGATAATTGTATTTCCCTGTATGAAGGGTCATGATTATCTGTTTTCAAAAAAGAGGAAAGTAAAGACCATAATTGTTTTTATCCATAAAAGTCTGAACATAGCCTAAACATTATTTTCTGTCATTTTGGTTGGTCCTAGTAATGTTGTTACACAATCGTGGGTTTTGAATTTGTTTCTTTCTAGTATAGTGAATGAAATTGCTGAGTTTATCATTTATCCATAGCAAGACTTAATGAAATGGGTGAAAGAGTGCTGAGTGCATGAACTGGCCATGAGAAAGTCAATTTCTGGAAAAGACTAAATGATGTTACATTTCTCTTCATTTAGTGCTGGGATCTTATTTTCTTTCTGTTTCTTGATGTTGTTGTCTTCACTTTCTGCCTAAGATTCTGAGGTTGAGTCCCACTGGTGCTGCTATGGAAGCCTTTTTTTACAAAATTTCAAAATATTCCTAATTTTTTTACAGCATTTTTAAAAATAAGGGATCCTAGCCAATGTGTTTAAAAAGGATCTATCTTTTCCTTGTTCTTCTTTCTGACTAGAGACTGCCTTTCTGACTGTTACAAGTTCAAAGTATAAAGACACAGGCACTGTGGAATAATACAACAACATGGGTTATTAGCAACAACTCTGTGTTGAGCGTCCTGGTCTGTTTGAAGGACTCTCTATTATATCAGTGCTGCTTCAGTGAGTTTTGCCCCCAGAAGGTAATGTAAGTGAATTCTGTACGGGATGTGAACATGGAGTTAGACTTCATTTTATAAGTGCACTTCCTTTCTTGTATCGATTGACATGAATGTGTTGGTGTTGTTCTACAGTAAGTGCCATGGATTTATTTATTGACTGTAGGACTTTGCTAAATCATCTATTCTCTGTTTGTGGGTCTCTCTGTGCCCGCTACTCCTGTCCGGCACAGTCCTTCTGCAATAAAAGCCACCTTGTGGTAATGCAGGGAAATATTTATAAACAAGTACCCAATCTGTGTTGGTTTGTAAATTTGGTTTCTTAAATTACAGGATAAGAAGAGCAGCACAGACACAATCCATTAAGAAATAACTAGGTGGGTGATTCACTACCATTTGTGTAAATGGCATTAACTCTGAGCTGCCTGCACAATTTATTAATACTTCATGGGAGGAAAAAAATATTTTAATCTCATAATGGATGATGAGCTGTGAAATTGCTTCTGCAGCAGCTGGGCACCTGGGGGAGGTGCTAGATTCTGCCACATTATGCAAGTTTCCTTTGAGATCTACTATAGTGTGCTAATCAGGCACCATCAAATGTTGAAGAGAAAGCAGTACTGTAAAGTGGAAGTGGGGTGCAGGAAGATTGTAATTGTCTTTTCTGCTTCTGGGTAGACAAAATGAGCTTGCTTTGCAAATGGTATAAATGCTGCGAAACTGGGATGAATTCAACTGTACATGACATGATGACTTAGAGAAAAGGCTATTATTTCTTTGGAATAATATCTTCCAGTGTTATAAATTGTCTATGGGATTAATGTATCTGATTTGTTGGAGACAAAAAAATAAATTGGGATTAAAGAGGATTGAATTTGCTAGCATATGAGGAGGCATAGTCTTAACTCAGTTGGTCACTGAGAATGATACTGATTTATATATGGACATTTTTAAAAATTGCAGACTGGTAGAATTTAGATTTTCTTCGACTTATAACCTGCAGAAAACAAGTTGGAGGAACTGCTATTGAAAATGTTCAACCTTAGAGGCTACTGGTTTTAAAAGGATTATATATGCCCTGCGGATCTGTTGAATTTTAACTGCAAAAGTATTTTTCCGGTGAGACCGGTCTATCAGGGCAACCTGGTCTACCCAAATATGGGACGGAGCATACTGCTTCTGCTTTCGTCTTTCAGCCCCAATCCAGGAGTCTCCCTTTATTTCTCTGTCAGTAAATTTAAATTCAACTGCAAAAATTGGATTAAACTTCAGTTTCTGTTTGTTAAAGATGTGGTAAATATTAACTCCAGAAGGTGCAATACCACAAATAGGGAAACTGTTCTAGGGCATATTTCTGAATATCAGAGCTCATGTAACTTTCATATTTTTGAGTGCAATTCTGAATGCTGGTCCCTACAAAACTACAGGCTTTTCTTGTTGATGTTGTGGGGGGGGAGTTGTGAATTGATTTTGAACATAGAAATGGACTTTGTTGGAGCATATGTAATAAGAATTGAATAAAGGGAATGTGTAACTGATAGTTCTTTTACTGGATGGATCTCACTGATATTCAGTGCAATTAATCATGTTGTCATTCTGGATTTGAATTTGAAGAGCTATTTTTTTTAGTAGTTCTAATTGTGTTTCGTTGATCATTTCCAGAAGTTGCTCCTTATAGCTCAGACAATCTTGCCATTGATTTGTAGAACGACTCAGGCTTTATTTTTATCCATTTTGCTGTTTTGAGGGATCATTAGAACATGTGGAGTTGGATCTCATAATAATGTGGGCATAATTGTACTTGGAACTCTGCCTTTTTAAACAAAAGTCAAAGATACTGTGAAATCTTGAGCCAACAATTAGGTAGTGTTTGGGATCTATATGGATTGATTGGTGGAAGTTCAATCCAAAAATTTTTAAATAATCTGACTTGATCTGTTCTGTATACATTTCCCACCCTCCAAAAGTGCATGTTGTAATCTTGAGGACCTCCTAGAAGTTTTGATGGTGACAGTAGATAAGAGTGCACCACTACTGGTTGACAAAGATTTTCCCTTTGTTGACTCCTAATTAAACTATCCAGTTTAATTCTGGATACATTCTGGATAGGGCTATTGATAATGTTTAGAAACTGTAGTTGTCCCTAGAGCTGGATCGAGAGAATCCAGGAATGGTTGTTGCTCTGTTCTTCTTCTGCCTGGACACTGAACACGTGATCTTTATTTCCTTTTATGGTCACTCCTCCCTCGTCTGGTGATTCCCTAGTTCGGCTCAGTCTTCAGCGCAGAAGAGATGTGAGAAACAAGCGAGCTTCACCTTCAATTCCGGATTCTCCCAATCGTGAGCAGAAGGGGAGAAATTTATTGATTACTTGAGTAGATCGCTCTCTGCGATCTGGCGGCTAACTGGTCCGCTGGTTTGCTGGCTTCCATTCAGCTGAGGTCCTTGCCAGCCATGATCGGTGGAAAGAGGCCTTTTAAATTGGGCTCCATTCCGAACCGAGGCCCAGGCATTCCCGCCAGGAAGGCGGAGGGGGACTCAGTCACTGCCCAGTTTCGTCTGGGCACACTGTGGAGTGGCGGGAGCGCGTGGGGCGCAGATTTTAGCCGCAGCAGCAGCAGCCCATTGCAGGCCTGTCTGCCTATTGACACAATGGAAAATGGCGTCTTGGGTGCCTTCCACCAGCCAGCAGCCACAGACAGGGGATAATAGGGCTTGCCCTATAGCTTCCATGGCCCAGAGGCAGGGAGCCTCAAGCCAGAGAGTGGCGGCCAGGGAAGCAATGACTAGGAGCCATACGGTAGCCACTGTGAGTGGCAGAGGCTCCAAGGGTCCCTCGGGAGTTGGGCGGCATAGAAATTTAAATAATAAATAAATAATAAGACAGCCAAAAAGGATGCCAAAAGGCACCAAAAGGCCATTGAAAAAGAACTGGCCAAGATCCATAAGGCTAGGAAAAGCCAGGATCAGGGAGGTTCCCCCAAGGGAGGAGCAGAATTTTCCCGCCCTCAGGAAGAATGGCCATTGGGTCCTACGAATGATCCAGGCCTTTTGCAGCCAGCTTCTTATCGCGCCTGGTCACCAGATGGTGCCAGAGAAGCAAATTATCCAACTATAGGAGAAGTAATGGTGCTCTTGCAAATCCCAGCTTGCCTGTAACAGAAACAGAGGAGCCTCTCCCTCCTCCCAGAGTTATGCCTGCAGCTACCTTTACTCCTACTGCAGTGGGGATCTGCACAGAGGAGGATACTGGTCCTGAATTGCCTGAGCATTTGAAATTGATTATTTCCCAAGCTATTACACAGGGAATAGCTGCAGGTTTGCAGCAAAGGAATCAACCTCCCCAGGGAGTTTCTTATTACCAGACCCAACAACTGCAACCCATGCCTTAAGAAGCCTGGTTGGATCCTCAGAGTCTTCCCTCTCTAGCTCCTTCCATTAGGAGCGGTGACTCCTCAGCTGAGGAGGAAGAATTTATGGCCTTTTCAGAGGATGAAGGGATGAACCCGGATCCATCACCTTTCACAGGCCTTTTAAAACCAGACTTATTCAAGTCCTTGCTTCGTAAGGCCAAAGCCATAACAAATTTGGAGTCTGATCCTGTTCCAGATTCAGCTCCAAGTCCTGGGGACTCTGGTCATTTGCTCTTTTCAGAGCCGACTGTTGAGGCTGAGGTAATTCCATCGCCCAAGCTATTTCTGGACATGTTCCAGAGGCAGTGGAGCAATCCAGGGGCGGGTCTTCCTCCATCAAGATCAGAAAGGAAGCTCTATAATGTTGCTGGAGACCTTTCTGGGACATTGCAAATTCCTACAGTGGATAAACCGGTGGCAGCATTGATATCTGTTGCACTCCTGCCAGTGGATGCAATGGATTGTTTAAAGGCAGATGACAAGAAAGTGGAGTTGTCATTGTGCAAGGCCCACCAGGCAGCTGCCTGGGCAGTTAAGGTCACCACATCAGCTTCATTTTTTAATAGGGCTTCTTTGCTCTAGCTTCGCCAGATGCAAGATCGGATTTCCCTGGAAGACGTTAGGGTACATCAAGACATCAACAAGTTGGTGGCTGCAGCTGATGCCACTCTGAATACGGCTAAGTTAGCATCTAGGTCTATCGCCTCCTTGGTCACAGCCCGGCGCCTGCTATGGCTTAAGCATTGGCAGGCTGACAATAAGAACAAATGGAAGTTGGCTCCCTTCACGGGCAACAAGCTGTTCAGGGATGTCCTGAAACCCATATTTGTTGAGACCAAAGGCAAGGGCAAGACCATGCCTTCCCTTTACAGGCGGGGAGACCAACGCCCCTCACCATATTATAGGAGGCAGACATTTCGAGCCCCAGACACGGGTCTCGACTATCACCAGTTCCAGAGACCTGTTCTGAACCGGCTTCCTGATAAACGCACACAGCACAAGTAGCGTCTCACAAACCTCTTTTTATTGTTTACAACTGCTAATTGTTTGCATTAGCAGTCTTTCAGAGTTCAAATAAAGTAAAATAAGTCTTTTCTTTTCAACGGCTGCTAATTAGTGTCATTAGCAGTCCGCATAAGTCCGAGCCGAAATCAAACAAGTCTGGCTAAAAGTCTTTCATGTAATAGCAGATAACACACACACCTTGCTTGTCGTAGGCAAGCTGCCAAGGAACAGTTTGCAGAAGGCTTTGCCAAGTTCAAACAGGAACAGAAAACGGAGGCTTGAATTTGCAAGACAAGATCTGGGAATGAACGGAGTTGTTTCCTGCAAATTCCTCAGTCGTTTTCATCCCTTAAATAGGCTATGGGAGTGGCCAATTATCCCTAAGCCTTACTCCCGAGTAGTCCTTCTCCTCAGGAGCCATTCCTGCCTTTTGGCAGCTCTGCGCACGCGCGCATTGAGAACAGGCTTCTCTTCTTCTTCGTCACTCATGGCAGCCTCTGGAGGTTCTGAAGGCCTTGGCTGAATCCCTGCCTCTGGCACTGAGCCTTCTCCAGCCTCCTCGCTGTCCGACTCTGGTACCAGCTGCACAGGCCCCTGGCGAATCACAATACCAGCCTCCTCACTGTCTGAATCAGCTACCAGCTGCACAGGCCGCTGGCGGGCCACAACAAGACCATACTCTGGCAGGCAGGACAGACAACCGGATAGGTCAGAGTTTCGGAGTCGCCAACTGTTTCAAGGCAAAACTTCCGTTTCGTGGAGCAGGAAGTCACCCCTATCATCGCTCGAAATGACTGCAGAGCTATCCCGCCAATTGGCGGCCGGCTCAGCCTCCATTTTCATCAATGGGAGGCTACAACATCAGACAAGTGGGTCCTCAGCACAGTGAGTTCAGGTTTGGCTCTGGAATTTCTCACCACCACCCCAAAGTTTTTTATCAGATGCCCCGTCTCCAGGGATGCATCCAAAAGAGGCCTGATGGAAACAGCAATTCAGCATCTGTTGGACATCCAGGCTATCCAACCTGTCCCTCTGGAACAACAGGGACAGGGATTTTATTCAATATTATTCGTAATCCAAAAGAGCTCCGGGGGTGGAGAGCAATTTTAGATCTGAAGTGTCTGAACAAGTGTCTGGAATACAAGCGTTTCAAGATGCAGTCACTCAAGTCGATACTGGAGAGTATATGAAAGAGCGACTTCCTCACCTCCATAGATTTGACAGAGGCATATCTCCATGTACCGATCAGGGCTGTCCACAGGCAGTACCTTCATTTTTCTTATGCAGACAAACACTACCAATACAAGGCCATGCCATTCGGCCTCTCGTCAGCACCAAGGGCCTTCACGAAGCTATTGGCAGCTCTGGCAGCCCACCTGCGATCGATCCCAATCAGAGTCCAGTGTTATCTGGACGACATTCTGATCCAGTCCTCATCTGCAGCCCAAGCAGAGGCAGACCTACAGACCACGATTCAGGTACTATGAGATCATGGCTTTTCGATCAACACCAAGAAAAGTCATTTTTCTCCGACCAACAGATTGCTCCATCTGGGAGCCATAATAGACACATCCATATGCATGGTCTCCCTCTCACCGGAGAGACAAGACAGCTTGCAACAATTAGCAAGGCGCATCATGGCCAAGGGCTCAGTACCTCTGGCACTCCTGTCTCAGCTCCTGGGAAAAATGATGTCGTGCCTTTCCATCGTTCCGTGGGCATGACTGCATGGCAGGACTCTCCAATGGTTCCTCCTGCCCTACCAAAGATCCGGCAGGAGCAACTCCCAGAACAGGGTAAGGGTCCCTCAAAGGGTACTGCAGTCCTTTCGTTGGTGGACGTTCCAGGCTATCACCAAGGGCTGCCTGTTCAAGGAGCCCAACCGTCTGACCATCACGATGGATGCCAGCCTCTACAGCTGGGGGGCCCACTGCCAGTCACTGATAGCCCAGGGCCGGTGGAACCAGGCAGACCTGTCCCACAAGATAAATTGGCTAGAGCTCAGGGCGGTTCATCTGGCCCTAAGAAGCTTCAAGAACACCATAGTTGGGCGACACATTTTGGTCCTAACAGACAATGTGACCGCCAAAGCCCACATCAATCGCCAAGGGGGGACTCATTCCAGGTCCCTCATGGCAGAGGCAGAACATCTGGGTGGAGAGGCACCTTCAGTCCTTGAGGGCAGAACACATCTCTGGGACACAGAATGTGCAGGCGGACTGCCTCAGCAGGGTGACTGGACCATTCAGAATGGCGCCTGCACCCCTCACTATTTCAGGAACTGTGTCCCAGTCCTGGATCTGTTTGCCTCCCCAGACAACACTCACCTGCCAAGGTTCTTCAGCAGATTCGAGTCACAGGGAGTGGAGGGGGTCGATGCCCTCCGCAGTCCATGGCCTCGGGGATTTCTGTACGCCTTCCCTCCCCTTCCTCTGCTTCCAGCAGTCATCAGGAAGGTGCTGGCGGAAAAGGCGGAGGTAATACTGATAGCTCCCCATTGGCCCAGGAGACCATGGTTTGCTGACCTGTTCAACCTGTCTGTGGCATGACCCTGGAGGATACCTCAGGACAGACTCTCCCTCTGCCTCAGTGGCTCCAACTGACCGCCTGGTTCTTGAGCAGAGGCCCTGAGGCGGGAAAATTTCTCCTCCAGGGTCATCCAATCTATACAAGCCTCTAGAAGGCAATCCACAGACAGGATATACAACGCTACCTGGAAGGCCTTTTGCACCTGGTGCTCCAGGTCAGGGACTGAACGGCTTCAGTGGCCCAGGTCCTGGAGTTCCTCCAGGAGGGGTTGGACAAAGGGTTAACGCCCAATACTATACGGAGACAAGTGGCAGCACTGTCTTCCGTTTTGTCATGTGGGAGCCTAGAGTCCCTTGCCAGGCATCCCACTGTGGGCAGATTCCTCAGGGGCACCACCAACTTGTGACCACCTGTGGTCCACAGGTATCCCACTTAGGACCTGACAAAGGTTTTACAGGCCCTCATGGATAGTCCCTTTGAGCCATTAAGATCGACCAGTCTGCAATTCCTCACATTTAAGGTGGCCTTTCTTGTGGCTATTACATTGGCCAGGAGGATTTCTGAACTGGCAGCTCTCTCTGTGAGACAAGAGCTATGTATCTTCAACACGGACAGGGAGATCCTGAGGTTGGACCCTTCTTTCATTCCCAAAGTAAATTCCTGGTTTCATAGGGCCCAGGAACTAATTTTGCCCAACTTCTGCCCGGGCCCAAGACATGCCCTAGAGCAGAGGTAGCATACTTTGGATGTTAGAAGGTCCATCCGGATTTACATCAAGCGAACGTCTTCCTTCAGGAAGACGGAATCTTTGTTTGTTTTCTCTCAGCCCTCTACGATAGGCAACAGAGTCATTCCTTCCACTGTGGGATGGTGGATTAGGGCGTGCATTGCCAAGGCGTACGAGGTTCAGGCCCTCCCAGCACCTGGGCGTATAACAGCCCATTCCACCAGAAGCGCGGCCACTATGGCAGCGTGGGCAACACAGGCTTCTATTGAGGAGGTGTGTCGAGCAGTTACATGGTCCTCCCCATCTCCATTCATCAGGCATTATAAGTTGGACACCTTTGCTTTGGCTGAAGTGGCCTTTGGGAGGCGAGTCCTCCAGAGGGTTCATAATGCCATTGGGACTTAGGACCAGACTGCTATCCACCCGTTGGGGACAGGCCGGCTTTGGTATGTCCCATTCCTGGATTCTCTCAATCCAGCTCTAGGGAGAATGGGCGTTGGTCCTACCTGATACGCCATTTCTCGTAGAGCTGGTAGAATCCAGCCCCACCCTTACTAATGTCTGGTCCACAGTCCAGGAGGGGCTACTATTTTGCAGGTCACATGTCTATTAATCACTATGCCTTCGCCAGACTGAGGAATAACCAGACGAGGGAGGAGTGACCATAAAAGGAAATAAAGGTCACGTGCTCAGTCTCCAGGCAGAAGAAGAACAGAGCAACACCCATTCCTGGATTCTCTCTACCAGCTCTACGAGAAATGGCGTATCAGGTAGGACCAACGCCCACTTTCTTTGCAATGCCCACCCACCTATCTCCCACTTCTAGAATATGCTTCACAAAAGCATGAATTAGCTTCTTGACTACTCATCTGTAAGCTTGCTGAAGGCATTTCAATTTATTTAGATTGTTAATGTTTGCACAGATTAATTATTACTCTTCTGTATTCATACATTTTGAAAGTTTGAGGGGTTTGTTTTATAAATCTTTTTCAAGAAGACTTCAACTTACAATCCATAGACTGCTAGTAATTGGCAAAGGATTATTAGTGAAGAGGCTGGACAAAATATTAATAGTAATCTAGTGTACCTCTTATATATTACATTTAATGTTATACTACACTTTTCGGTGTAATTTGCTTCACCAATGTCTATTTGTATGATAGTCCCTGAATTTGAATAGTGACTTTTGTGTAATGCTGGTGTGAACTAACCTTTACACATAAAATGTTTGTACCATAATAGGCTGGATCAGTGGCTTTTATCTGTAGTGTTAAAAAGAGAATGGTCAATATTAGCAACAGCAATAGCACTTATATACTGCTCCATAGTGCTTTACAGCCCTCTCTAAGCAGTTTACAGAGTCAGCATATTTCCCCCAATAATGAGGACCCCATTTTACCGACCTCAGAAGGATGCAAGGCTGAGTCAACCTTCAGCCAGTGAGAATCGAACTGCTGGCAGTCAGCAGCAGTAGCCTGCAGTACTGCATTCTAACTCTGTGCCACCACGGTAGAATCCTGGTTTAAGATTTTAAACTGACATTTTCCCAGAATTTTCTCTTTTAGATATTATATGAGATTTTGTTTTAAAACAAATCGGGATCATGGCACAACAGGTGGCATACAGTATAGAAAGAGAAAAAGCATCACACTTATTTTTTTTTATTTGTTCAACCAAAGAGACCAATAACATTATTTCTAATAAGGGCCAAGAAGCTCTGAGGTAAGTATGAAATTTAAATGTTCTGTAGGTAGTGATCTCTAATGTTTCTGTTCCACTGGGTCTCCCTTTGTTCTTCTAATGTTTATATTTGTCAGACACACAAATGGAAAATGTTGGCTGAGAATTACAGCAAGATTCTTCATTCTTTGATTACTGGAATTCAGCCACATAACTGCTGTTATACACAGGATACAATAAATGTGGCACATTTGTTTTGGTGGTAATTGCAAGCTGGAAATCAAGGGTTTCCTGAAGTCTCTCTTGAGATTTTTGTGGGATTTTTCTGAATACTTATTTGTAAATACGTGGTTGCAAATTGGGTTATGGCATCCCCTAACTATTACGGAACAATGAAAGGCAAGAATTGACATCACCTACATAAAGTTGGTATATGCTATGCCAAAGCAGCCCTTTGCTACAATTGCCTGTTATACCGTATTCTATTTCTTGCTTGTAAATGAGTCTCTAAAAACATTAAATCTTAGATGCAGCCTAACCAAAGTTTAGTTTTTCATTTTGGATTATGTACAGTGTGACTTTTGGAGGGACATTTTTATTCTAGGAAAATGACAAGCCAACAAGAAGCTATAATTGCCCTGATTTTTAGAAGTGGTGCAATACTACAGATCTGATGTACTGCAAGACATGAATCAGAAAAATTCTATTAAAAAATCTCTTGAATGGCTGACACGGGACTATTCTCCACAATGATTAATTTGACTTGGTCATTATGAACACAGACAAGTCTGACAAAATTGCATTTCATTCCCCACTGAATTCATAAAATTGCTGTACACATAATAAGAAATTATAGACCTATGCTATCTACTATATTTGACAGGATTTCAGCTCTGGGAAAAATGGGGATGGGGGAAAGACCAGGAGAGGAAATTGGGAAGCAGTTTAAAAGGCTACAATTTACTATCTTTTGCTATAGCTTGATACCCCAGTTACTCAATTCAAATTCCCCATTAAAGTTCCAGTGAAAGTCACTTTGAATGATTCTGGAAATAGCTGCTTTATCATTCTCAGAATTGAAAGGCAAGAGTTTTTATTTCTATGAGGCTGTGCAACCAGCAAACACACATGGCCATATCATATTGGATTGAGAAAAAAAATAATTTTGCCAAAATTGCCTCTTTTGCACTTACTGAAACAATAAGCTCCTGCAGTCCTGTACAGCAAATGAGAATATTTACTTCCCAGCTAAATACTCTTAGCAGAAAAACAATGCTATGCTACTCCTGACTTTTTTCGTTCATCAGCGACTTCACAGGAACCAGCTGCCAGAGAATTAATGGGGACCCTAGAAAAATACATGCATTTGAACCAATGTAATCTTCTGTATACAGTTTCCAAACTAGAACATTAGACTCCTCAAAGCAGGGAACCCTGAGAACTCCAGCATGGTGTAATTGTATTTAGAATAAAGATTCCAAGTCCTGAAATAAATAATGCAAATTATATCAAGTGATAGTTGATTAGTTGTAGGAATGTTTAGATGTGGGCAGTATAACATCAAAAGATACATAGGTTTGGCAAAGTAAAACCAAATAAATGTTATGTGGATTCCTGTACTGAACTAGAGGATGCATTCTATGGCCCTTGTGAATCTTTCCAATTATGTGGAGGAAAGTACAAAGTTCAAGTATATGTCTTTATACAAATGATACCCAATTTAATACCTGTGATTTTAAGATGTGGCTGGAAAAAATTGCTGCCTAAAACATTGAAGAATCACTACCAGTCTGTGACCTAGAATTCATATTTCATTAAGCCATGATTGGTTTAACTAGGGTTCATTGAATGCATCACAATTGGCTGGGCATTCCCAGCTGACTTTCATGGTGAAGGTGGGACTAGAGTTGATGTTCTCCTATTTTCTAGCCTGGTGCCTTAACCACTAGACCTAATTAACTCTCTTATTATTAATAGTATGACACATAGAAAATATAATTTTTGAAAGAATGGCTGTAGTGTTATGCAGCAAAAGTTGTGTGGCCAGTAATTACCTCCAGGAGAAGACAGAATGGGATGTTAGATCCATCCTGTTCCATTTTACACTGACAGATGGATTTATATTACTTGGTCTGTTTTCCTTGCAGTTCACCAGAAACAATTTCTCTGCTGCTTTCTCTCTTAAACTTATATTTGTTCTGAATGTTATTTGACAGGGCAAATATTTACCTCCAATAATGATGAAAATCTCCTTCCTTCTAACTGTGAATAACATTCTTTGAATCAATGTTTGTCTGAAGCTTCCAGGATCCCAGCAGATAATCACAGTGAACATGACATGACAGAGAATTGGGGTCACTTGATATTTGTCAGGTTTCTAAGGAGAGCATTTTTCTTGAATTCCTGCCTGACCAAGTAATGTTCTTTGTGATTAACAATTGCACACAATGTCTGTCTTGATGGAACTGTTCATCTATAGAATTGAAAGGATTTTTCATTTACTACCCATTTTACACGTGAGGAGTATTGAGGCATAAAAAGGGATTTGTTTTTATTGTTATTGAGCAAGAGATGACATGAATAGCCAGATTTGTACAAGATTACATTAATTTGGAATTAGAGTATTCAGATGCAAAAGAGGATAGGGGTCACAAAGCTTTACAATGGCATAGAAGAAGTAATTTTGCAATTCCCACATGTAGCTCTGGAATGCAGATTGCCCATCTTTGGTCTAGAGGTTTTAAATGTGGATGGTATTGTTCTGAATGACTGTCTCGTCCATTTGCTCTGCTTCCTTCCACAGGAAGGTTCCTTCCACCTCACCCCATTCCTAAGAGGTCTGTAAGGGGCGTGCATAAGCGCACCAGCGTGCCTACCGTCCCTGTCCTATTGTCCTCATCTATCTGTATTCACTTTGATTATGTTTATGTTTATACCTATACCTGCTATCTTGTACATGTTTGACAAACAAATAAATAAATAAAATAAAAATAAATAAATAAATAAATAAAGTACATAAGAGCACCGGAGACCAGTCATTTTCCAGAGGCCTCTCTGGGAAGCTCCCAGGCAGGACACAAGTAAAGTAGCATTTTGTCATTCAGCTACAGGTAGTCCTCAACCTACAACCATTCGTTTAGCGACCAAAGTTACAACAGCACTGAAAGAAATGAACTATGACTGGTTCACACCCTTATGACCATTGCAACATTCCTAAGGTCACGTGATGAAAATTTGGGTGCTTGGCAACCAGCGTGTATTTACGATGATTGCAGCTTCCCAAGGTCATGTGAGTGCCATTTGCGACCTTCCCAGCCGGCTTCTGATAAAGTCAATAGGGGAAGCTGGATTTGCTTAACGACCTCATGATTCACTTAACAACTGCAGCAATTTGCTTAACATCCATGGCAAAAATGGTCATAAAATTTGGGGTGACCCACTTAACAACTATCTTGCTTAGCAACAAAAATGTTGGATCTAGTTGTGGTCATAAGTCAGGGACTACCTGTACTAGCCCTGAGAATCGTAAATTATCCATTATGAAAATAATACAGAATTAGCATCACTGGTAGACTTTTATAAGGTTATTCCCCCATTAAGTTGTCAAGTCTCATTTTCAAACCCAATCAGCTTGTGCTCAACTCTGTTCTTATTATTGTATAAATTACACAGTTTGTTAAAGTGTTGTACGAAGAAGCATTTCTTTTTTATCTGTTCTAAATCCCACCCCATCCTTGAATTTCCTGGAAGAATCCTAAATTGTAGTATTACAAGAGGCAGAAAAACATGTTATTATCCACTTTCTTCCCTTCATATATGACACTTGTCCTTTATTGCATCTTCAAGGGAATAATAATGAGTGTGGTTTCGCGCTTGTGGTTTTCCTACTACTGGAATCTCTACCGTTAGTCTTTCCCAACTCCAGCTGTGTTAGATAACATTCCCAGATGCTTTTCATATTGTTTAGTAAAAGTTCTTTTTTTTTTTTTGCATGTATAAAACCTTGATTTTATTTCACATCTAATTGTTTTCTATTTTGTCCAGTACTCAAGAGTTGAGCCAAGTAAGGGAAACTCCACACAACTGCAAAAAAGCCAAAAATAAAATAAAATGGTAGTAGCTGGTAAATATACCTCTTCCCCCCTCCTTTTGGGGGGGGGGGGGTAGAAGTTGGCATGCTTCCAAACCAAGTGCTAGGTTGTATCTTTCCTTGTTTAAATTTTCTGTGATAATATGGAGACTAATATGTTTCTCTGTGCAGCAAATCAATACATTTAGAGATGGAAAAAGAATCATCTGGTACAAGAATCCTGGTAGATACTAAGTAGGTGTCAGTGATATATTGCTGCTCTTTAAAGCCACATTGGGAATTGCAGCTCTAGAATATGTACAGTAAAGATTTTAAGGTCTGCATTCAGATCTGCATAGATCAGGTTCTAATAGTTTGTCTTTATTCCTGCTGATTTTTACATTCTGTAATATGCAGTATGCAGAAAAGCTTTTGAAGCTGGTATAACAGGAGAGATTTGAACAAAATAAAGGCTTAGATTAAAGGCTCATGCAGCCATGTAGAGAGGATTAAAAGCAATATTTTCAGAAAGGCTTTTGCAGATGAACTTTTAATGAGGTTTTCAAGTGGAACTATTGCATCTGTGGTTTGTTATTATGACTTTATACTAATGGTAGACTCTGTACAGCATTTTACTGTTTTTTGTTATTGTTTTAAAGCTGGCTGAAACATATACTACCATTAGAAGAAAAAAAAAGATATTTCATTGAATTATCAACTAATTGTATCAGTAAAAAGCAGATTGAAGTACATCAGTAAAATCCTGAAGAGAATTCAGTGTATATCTTTTAGAAGTCCCAGTGAAAAGGATCTGCAGATAATTATACCTTCTTAAAGGCAAATCTATAAATCAGGCCTTTGTAAGTGAACTTAATGTGTGTGGAGGCTCATATTGGCAAATGTGGACTTGGTGTTAATTAAGCAAAATAATATATGTATGATATGCTTCCAAGTCACATATAGAAAGATCAGTGTTAACAGAAACCTTGTGATATCCCTCTAAGTAACATTGATACTATTTGGCAGTTTTGAAACCGTTTGGGTCCTAGCAGCTGGAAAAGGCTACACAATATAAACATACATCCCATAATCCATTCACTGCAGCCATTTTTGTCTCTTTCTATCTACACACTTACAAACACACTCAGGAACTTTAAAAGAGATGATAGACACTCCTTTCTTCTTGCCATTATGAGGAAATTTGCTGTTTCTCTGCTATGTTGGCAGAGAAATAATGATCCTTCTTAAAAAAAAAATTGCTGGGAGAGAAGAGAAGAAAAATGTCCTATCTTCAATAATCATTACCAAAATTGTTGTTTCTGAAGTATTAGCAGTGGGAAAACAGCAGATATGATTTTCGCTACCTAGCAGACGGCCGATCAGTTGGATGATAGAAAAAAGTTAGGGCTCCACATACTCTGGCAGGTGGCCAGGAGAGTGGCAGAGGGCCTCTTGTATCCTGTGGTTACCCATATGGAATCTGAATAGTGACATCATGCATGCAAAACTTTCTGTGCACCAGATTTTCTCTGGGTGTTATTAGCATGCCTCTCTGTTCACCATTACTTCAATCAGTCAATTTGTTATTACCTTCAGTGACCAGTATTCCATTTAGAAGAGCATGATTTTTAAAAAAAAAAAAACACCAAAATATTATAAAATAAAATTCGATAGAAATAATATAATGGTAAAATAAACAGCCATGTTGAAATGATTGATATAATTAATGGTGATGAATTTTACAGCCAATGAAAGAAATTTTGATCACATTCAAAGAAATTGCATCATACTGGTCAGCTAATAAAATATATACAATCTGTGCCACCTGGAAATTTATTTAATGAACGAATTACCACTACTTTACAGTTTACATATCACCTTTGGGGGCTCAAAATGCTCCTGTAGGATACAAACACACACATATATAAGCTATATGTGTGTGTTTGACAGAATCTAAGGGGAGACGATTCCCAAGGTAACTCTTGCTTGCCTCAATCTGTGTTAGTGGCATTATGCAGCACAGTAATAACAGCCAAACACAGAAAGAATTGTTTTATTGCAGCCCATTGCAAGTGGCAGGCAGAACTGGGTTTTTTTTTGTCATACATATCTTATGCATGGTAGATCTATACATTGAAAAAGCTTAATCTGCCTTGAAACTTGCCAATTGCTGGTATTCAGCATTTTAAGTAAAAATACATTGCCCTCTATATTTATGACTATATGTCCTAGGTCTATTTTGTTTATTTGAATTGATATCTTAAATATTAAATATTTTCTGTATGTAGTTTTAGACAGCATTATATTCATGTGTCACTTGATTGAATTGTGGACACAGTGGTGGAAGCCAAATTAATGGCAATTATCTTTCACAAAATAATATTTTGGAATATCACTACTTTTCAAAAATAATTAAAATTCTTTCTCATCCATTCAGTTATTTACTTCCTATTCTCTACCTTGCATTTTCCTTATCCATATTCCAAGCTCTCTATGTAAAACAATGATAGGCAGCATTTTTTTTAATATAGGGTGTATTCACACATCAGTAACATGCTAGAAGCTGGAGAAAACATTGGAGAAACACAGATGTATAGACATATACATTCCTGGTGCTCTCTCTTTTTTTCTATCTACCTTGCTGCTGGTTATCCTCTTCTTCTGTTTCCTTCCACCTTTTTCTGCATTGTAGACTTTACCAGAGAGCTAGATGTTTTCTAATGGGTCCAAAACATGAAAATTTGGGCCTGGTCATTTGTGCCTCAAGTGAAAACTCTGTGTTGATCTGTTTGTTTTCTTAGCTATCCATAGTATTCTCAGTTCTCTAATAAAACAAAACATAAAGTACAATAAATATTAATAAATAAAAACCCACAGTACAAAAACTCATAACATTACCAAGAGGGGCAATCTAGATTCAAGTGAGTTGAGTTGAAAAAATGGTGCTTTCTGGTCTCAACCCCTTCATGGAACTGGGGCACCACTAGCAGCTTTACTTAGGTAAATCTTCAGATGGGTTGACTAGGGATGGAATATGTTATCCTAAACATACTTTGGCACCAAGCCATAGAGGGCTTCATCATGCAAGATTAGCACTTTGAATTATACCCTGAAATGTATTATCAAGGCTGATAAGATAGGTGTAATATACACATATTGCAGCAGCAAACTTCAGTCAATAAGCATTTTGAACCAAGAATGATTTCCAACCAGCCTATAAAGGTAGCACTTAAAACCCGGAAAAGCTCCTAGCGGTGCTTTCATTCCCTCCAGATTACTAGAGGAAAATAAAGATTGGTGGGCCAGTGCTGTCTGAAGGAATGGGGCCATAGTCTATAAGGATAAAGGAAATGGACTTAATGGACTTAAATTACAAATTAAAGTTGTAATTTAAATTACGAACTTAATAGCTTGTCTCATACTTAAGCAATCTAGAAAATACCTTTATTTAAAATTATTGGATCAGGTCTAAAGTGAAAATATCTTTCTGAGGAGCAGATGGGATTTAGACTACACCATTTAACTGAAAAATACATAGCCCAAAGGATTCCTTTTTGCAACTTTTGTGGATTTCAAATCATCTTTTGATTTGATTCCAAGGAACTGGATAAGGGAAAAACTAATAGGATCCTCAGTGGATAAAATATTGTTCCTTCTTACCCAGACTCTTTATTCTAATACCTCACTTAATATATTTCCTGGATGTTATTTTTTCTGGAGCTGTTTCCATCCAGATAGAGGTAAGGCAAGAGTACATTCTAGTACTCTTATTTTTCAATATGTATATTAATTCAATAATTCAAGCTCTGAGGTCTTCTAATTGTCACTCTCCATGGCTGTAGATTGTGCAATTCTAGCTTTGCTATATGCAGACAACATAGCAATTTTGTCTGTCTTTACCAATGGGAATGAGACAGGCATTGAGGTCATTGACAACAACTTGTAGCAAATCATCAAAAGACTACAGTTTTATTTTATTTTATTGTTTATAAGATGGATAAATAAATAGCTAATTAATGGGACCCCAATAGATCAAATGAATACTTATAAACATCTTGGAGTACAATTCCAGGCCTCCTTATCTTGGACTTCACATTTATCGGGGCCAACATAGCTCCTCAACCATCTACAGATTTCTTCCATTCAAAGGGGCACATTTTATTCCTGCAGCTCGCAAGGTCTTCCTTGCTAAGGTTATTTCTAAGCTTCTTCATGGTGTTGAGATTTGCACTTTTAAACCCTGGAAGCTATCCAAGGTGCATCAAGAATGCTGCCTTACACTTAGAGACAGGTTTAGTTTCCATGGGTGCCAATGCCTGGTACTACCTCATTAATTTCCAGTTAAAATTGTTGTTTTTTCCCTGGCTCCAGTGATTTTCAGACACTATTTTAATTCAACCTGGCTAATAAAAGCTAACCACAGACTCTAGTCTTTTTTGGAAAGGTTCTGTTTATTAGGGTTTGAAAATGCCAAGAATCATCATAAAGAACTTATCTGGGATATTGATTTACAAACCACTCCAAACCTAATATTCAGCCCCATAATTTCAGAATTGTTCTCAGATTGGCATGTGCCATCATCCTATCTCACTTCTATTATAACTCTGAACTGTTGTTGGGCATTCACTTTGGCCAGAGGGGATCCATTACTCCCCACAATCCTATAGGGGTATTGAAAAGCACCCCTCTTCCGCAATGTATATGGCAATATGAAGATCTTTCTGTGGAATTCATAAACCACATATTCCTTTGTTTACTCTCTTTACAGGGAATATTGAAAGACTTTCATTTATCCCATTTTAAAGAACTACTTTGGTAGAGAATGTGATGCTTATCAGTCACTTCTTCAATAGAATAGAATAGAATAGAATAGAATAGAATAGAATAGAATAGAATAGAATAGAATAGAATAGAATAGAATAGAATAGAATTTGGACACAAGGAATTTGTCTTTGGTGCATATGCTCTCAGTGTACATAAAAAGACAAGATACATTCGTCAAGAATCA